>JBBYHQ010143128.1:0-26748 GCA_038382645.1 Spergularia azorica
AAATCCAGGAAAGGACCCAAGAAAAGAAGGGTTACAGCCTGTGCTGGAGCAGTGTGGCCCAATAGGTTGAATGAGCTCAGTGAGTACTTCTTTTGCAAAAAATGAACGTACTGCAACGGAACACAGATACAATCTATCAGACTTGATCACTTGGCTACAGTCGAAAACGTTGAATTTATAGCTTACATATTGCTGCAGAGCAGTACTCCAAACTGCAACAGATGCTGCGATGAACCCTCTAGTATTTACGCTCACATCAGTAACAGTACAGACACCAACACCCACCAGAACAAGTCCTATGCTCAGCTTTGTGTCTCTAGAATACCGAATGTTATCAAACACAATCTCAAACAGGCATAGCACCGGAATCATACTCAACTTTGCAATCTGAGAAATGACAGCAAGCTATTAAACCTGGAAATTTAGGAGCATTGACAGTGTTTTAAGACAGAGTGGAGCTGTTACCTGATAGAATCCCACCGAGTTCCACATAAGGCTAACATTCATGCCAACAATTGAAAAGTTGGCAAAAACGACAAATTTCACCAGCTCCAGCACGGGCAAATGAGACGGTTGTATATAACCAAGCCAACGAAGAACAATTGTCATCAAAGTAGTGGCAACAAAATGCAGCCCAGTCAAAGTTGTTGCTGAAAAATCGTAAACAGAATCAGCAGCCTACATACAAGGTTGGAAGAAAGAAACCTCTCTAGATAACAAATCTTCATTTTGAGAAAAATTGCACCTAGAAGATGGACTTATAGTTTGATATCAAGAAAAGTACACTCAAGAAAGATGGAATGATCATAATGCTGAAAGATAAATCGAGGGACGAAATAAATGAAAAGAGTCATATCCGGGTAGTTACCAAAACTAAAGCCATATGTAGCCATTAAAGCTTTGTTAACGATGATAACTCCGACTGATGTGGCAGCATTGAACATCCAAGCAGCAACATCAACTGCAGCTTTCTTCTCTGCCCTACTACCTGGAGCCATCTCTTCTTTATCTTCTGTGCAAGGAAATTATCAGCTAGCTGCCTCTATAAGAGGTTGTCGTAATTCCATTTGTCCATGCAAGGTGAAAAGTCTTCAATAAGCTGTAAACTAATGGCCTCTTCTCTGAAAAGTTTTCTATCGAAATACAAGAATGTCAACAAAACTGGAAAAGCCACAGAAAATCAAGCACATATTCCTGACATACGTAGCACATATCTTAGAACATGCTGGAAATATTTCATGCTGGTGTCCCATCTTACCGGTCACCTCAAAGTAGTGTTTAGGCACATGAACTCCCCCAACTGATGTAGCTGGCACTGGAGGAGTGTATGCCGAGTAGGATAAAGTAGCAGCAGCATACCATGGAGCTAAGTGTCTGAACATAGATGAGGAATATACAGTGAAATCAGGATATTCCTGGTCGAGAGGAGATTATCAGAAGACCAGATGGACAAGTTTGATATGGAGCATATATACTATACCCAAGCACAGTTTCATAGCATGGTTTGTGGGACTGGAGGGACGATTACAGACCAAAGCTAAACTATTCAAGATAAGAATCTGTGAACATGAGAGTGCACGAGAGTCATAAACACCTGTTCTTTGAGTGCAACTACAGCAAGAGGTGCTTGAAAGCAGTGTCCAACAAGCTTAATGTGAGTGTTCCAGTACACGGAGCAATGAATTGGTGCTGCAGTAGAAGAACTGGTTCGAATATGCAGAAACAGCCGATAGCTAGATGCACCTACAATCTGGTTTATACAACAATGCAGGCTAATTGACGTGCTAACTATGCCTGAAATGGTGTCTAGGTCTCTAGGAGAGCTATACACTTCTACAGGATGCTAAAGTCAGGATAAATGGTTAGAATAGACAGGTCAATATGTGATGAAAGCTGATTAAGTACTGACCATTGCACCACGGGCATAGTGCTCGGAAATGAGCATTACCCCCCCCCCTCCCCAACCAAAAAAAAAAAAAAAAAAAAACTGAGATTGTCTCTACAACCTAGGACATGCTTGAAGAATTAGCTCTAGTGTGTGACTTAAAGCTTGTTGAGTATAATGTAACAAACCAAGCGCGAATGGCCCTTGTTAACTCCTGATAATGGTCTGTAAATTGATCTAAATGTCAAATGTAGAAGTATTCAGTACTATGCATATCTTCACCAATTACAGCACCATTTTCATCAGTTTAGCACCGGTGCTGTAATCAGGGGCAACGAAATCTAAAGAGCAAACCCACATCTTGTCCTGACAACATTCATGTCAATCAAAGCGCACAACAGTCGCACTTATCCTGACATCTTATAAGACCTTACTTTGAAGTTCCTAGCCATAAGTTATTTTTCCATCTTCCAAACCAACAATCCACCATTATTCCGAAAAATGCTCATCAACAGCGAATGGTTCTTGCATCTAAATAAATGCCTACATTGCACACGAGAAGCAACTTATGCCAATTTCAATTCCAAGTCCGAAAACTTAACTCCTTTGGTAACAATTCTATATGTATATGGAGTATGGAGTACTACATATACTCAATCACATTATTACACACAATGTACAATGCTAACTCATAATCGAACAATTATATGTCCTTGAGACTGTCCCATGAAGTTACCCTTTATCTAATCTTACTGTTGGAGACGCCAAAACTATTTGTCGTATAACATGGTATATGTTTTTTCAAAACGTTTAAAATCTGGTTCGAATTATTCTCACATATTGAAACCAAACGATAATTTTATACGTCTCCTACACGAACTTGTGCCTATCTGATTGTATTGCATCTTCTTCACATTTTATCTCAAAACCAATATTCGGTAAACAAAACCGATTTCATTAAACTAACCAAAATCTACCCAACATTTTAACAAAACTCCCATGTAAATTGAAGATCAAGCCATGGAAAAACGAGAACAAACACAAAGAAACAAAAGAACATAATTACATTATTAAATAAACTGATCACAATATGTCGAAAATTGCGACTTACGCAAAGTTCTGGCGTCGGCTCGTTGATAAATGTCGCTGGTTTTTCGTGATCTTGGAGGTGGTGAGAAAGAAGCAAAGAGAGGGAAAGCGCGCGAGAGATCACAGTTGCTGAGTGAAAGTGGCATGAAAAACTGTTGGTTTTTTGTTTTTACCCCTTCTGGTGCCCCCCCTTCTATTTCCCCCCTAATATTGAAGTGATACGGCATCGTATGGTACAAAAACATTATTCGAGTATCTACTCCTACCTTGTGTAACTTACATTGTGAAAATAGAACTCGAGACCAAAATGAAAGGTAACAAGAGAATAGCATGCTTAGGCATATGGTTTAGTCAGTGTGTGGCTTAAACTTGACATTATGTAACATAGTTTGAAGCTGAGAAAGATCAAACCACGTTTTTAAGATATTAGGATCATGGTTACATGAATGCTCGGTGTGCTGTGTCAAGCACGAACATTTCCCTGAAATTGAAGAGTCGAAGCATCACAGCCAGCAAGCAAAACCTAGTAAGGAGGAATTCGAGATGATGGATCTGAGGTTCTTCCCCGGTGGCCCGTGCAATTGCAGCATCCGGGACCTCATCGTCCTTCACGTGACAGGGGGGGGGGGGCTGTTGAAGTGACATGTATAAAAGGGTAACTGACTACTGAGGAATAAGGGTGTAATCTAAAGAAAATATATTTCATCAACAAAATCTACTAAATGCAGTGATCTTATTTCCCGAAAGAAAACAATCTCCAGGATCGGGGGAAAACTGGGGGAGTAGAGGTTTACAAACCTACTCTGCTTTCAATTCAGAACTTATCGGCTAGCTCTGTACTATTATCAAAAGCCTATTACGCTGCATGCTGTGGCGTGAACCTCCTTGTTAAACAGTATATCGAATGGAACCCTATGGGAGTCTGGTAATGACTCTCAGTAGTCACCACTCAATTAATGATCATCTGATTCAAGAACTCGGCTTCCTTGGGGAAATACTCCAATAATTCATCCTTGGTCACCCACACGTAATCATCAAACCCAGCAATGTCGAGCTTGTTAGATCCAATAACTTGTGATTTGAAGAAAAATTTCTGCAAAAAACAGGGGAGAAAGCAGGGAGTGAGAGAGGTCAATTCAGTATTTTTAAAGCAGATCCAATACATGAGTTGGCATGAACAGAAATCTGAGTGTTTAGATACAGATACCTTCATCGGATTTGAATCTGCTTTTTCAGCTATATGGCCCATGGGGGCATTTCCAACGAAGTAAGTGTGCGTAAGATCACCTAGTACGGATTCCAGAGCAGACTCTGCACACTATAAACAAGCAAAATATCACGAGAGAGAAATGAACGTAACAGGAATGACAGAAGTTTTTTTTCTTAAGATCACCTTTCGCAGTGTCTCTTCGTTCTCGTACAGCTTTTCTGGAAAATGCCAAACAGGTTTCTCATCAGAAGATCCAGAAACAGGTCCATGAAGAAGAAGGTATAGCCTCCGATCAAGTGCCCTCTGCAATGACCTTACAATAACAACAGAATGGAAAATAGTCAAGATTTATGTTGACTTGAAAGAACTATAAAGGAATCACCATAATCCATTGCAGTCCATACAGCATACCAACTAAATGCCCAGAAAACATCACAGAAAAGAGGATAAACATATGTTAAGCGAGCAAAGTAGCTACCGCCTGACACTCAGAGACTAACTAGCCTTTTGAAATTTGAGATCATATTTGAAACATACACTCCCCTAAAAAAAAAAATCTAAGGTTTGAAACATGGATGCCAGATATGCCACTGAGAAGAAAAATATGGCGAATTTTCCCCCTCTCATACCAGTCACACATGACACAACTGAACTCCCAAACTTTCTATTGCTGCATATAGACCCCTAAAGTTTAAACAAGTCGTTTCGCACAAGAAAATCTAATTGACATTTGAGCTAAATGCTTTCCACATAAAATACTGAAGCTCCTATTTCTACATAGCTCTACAACTTATAATTAGATTTTCTGTCCTGCTGGACAATCAGCCACTGCATATGACTACAGAAAGATCAATTTACCCTCCAAATCCACAATGTCAGGTTTACTACCAAAACTTGTCAAAACACGACCATAAGATAAGATCATACCATTCGGCAGTTACAATAGTGGCTTGTTTGGTATCAAGCAAAAAATGTGGTAATGTGGTAATCGAGAAAACAGAAAAGATGAATATCATAAAAGGATCTTATCAATGAGGGTAGAAGGGGGTAATGAAGTTGTTTAAGTTCTCTTATATTCTAGTACCAGTTGGTGGTAATGGAAATACACGAAGAAAAGTTAAGGTTCATGCAGTCACGCCAACTCATTGGCTTCATTCCCCTTGGAACCATCATACTAAAATTAGCGCAAAATGCATTACCATTTAAGTAATATATTACCTTATAACAAGCATAAGGTAAATGTTAAGTACACAATTTGTTGGCTGAAGTTTGGAGCTTGTCCATACATTGTCTTCTATAGTGTTTGCTACTTGGACATATATAAGCGGATTGCCAAACTGTAACATTTCACCACATATTATCTATTCATAGAAGAGCTAACAACTAGGATGCAACGCAAAGGTACGGAGGGCAAAACCTCTCAGAAACAATTGAAGATAGTCTTTTTTTTGGTACATAGGAGCAGCTAATGATGCGGGGTTCTATTTTCAATATAGTCAGAGGATTACTGGTATAAGGAGCCATGTTAGCATATATAGGGGAAAAAATATTGTCCAGGAAAATGGATGTCAATTGTCCACCAAAAAAAAAGAAAAAGGAAAACACATGATTATATTAGCATCTTATACCTTTTATCATTTGATTCGTCAGCTTCAGTGATACGAGGAGCTGGTGTATACTCAATCTGATGGTCGCCTTTTCCCCTGGACACCAATTCAACTGTTTAGAGTTACATGACAAATAAAATTTGGCAGGAGTGCCGAGTACATGGCCGCACAAGAAACTTTGTTGAGTACAAATACACCATAAAAGAACATAGTAGGCCTATGCATACCGAACATTAACGGCCCTAATAAGTTAGTTAAGCTATTAAACTCTTGTATCAAACAAAGCTCAAGAACACAGTGCAGCAATGATAAAGCTAAGCTATCCACCTAAAACAATTACTCTCTCAATGCATAAGGTTGTGAAGGCTTCTAGTGTTGAGGTTGACTTTTCCTTGCATTAGCCGCTTGGAAAGAATCCCACTAAAAGAGAGAACAGTAAAGAAATGCCCCTTTAATCCACTCTTATTGTCATATTTGCTTTATCAAGCTTTGCACATACTCAACTTGAGCATCAAAACTTCAAAAGCATGAGTAGAACTGATTCCCAAGCAAGCACGAATCAAGAAGGGACTTCCCCGTGATTGATCGACTCATTATCACCCTTAATTGTGAGAAAACATTGATGAAAGTTGATATCCTTTGATCATTAAAACTTAAATGAGGCTAACAAATGGAATTGCGGGAGTACATTTTAGGATTACAAACAGCACGAAATCAAGGATGTATTGAGAAATGAAAATAACTTCATCCCTCACACCCGCTTAAATGCCAATGTTAACAGCAGAATCTTTACAAACTCATTTGTACACCTACAAAGCTCACACATACAAAAGCCTTAAAATCTAACACATCGTGACCAAAGGCAATAGTAAGCTTGTTTTACTTAAGCTTTGAGAATCCGAAAGTATCCCTTTGAGCCTATAATAACAAATTGACTACTCGTATATGATTTTCACCATACAGTAACAAGGAGCAAGAAAATATAAGAAAAGAGCAAAATCAATTTTGGCTCAATCACGTTGGCATTTATAATGAGAAAAGGGTGGATCCTTGTTAAATAGTAGATTCTTCAAAGGTTGCACAAGAGAAAAGACCAAAAGTAATCATGGAGATGTGAGCTTTTGACTTCTTTCTGCATCTGGTTAAGAAAGTTCCCACATCTTTCCATTGATATTCATCTCTTGGGGTAAGTTCGGTGATATATAAACGTTTAAGCTTCCTAATGGACCAAGGCAACCCGAATGTGTTACTTCAAACAAAAGAAGCCCTTTAATCGCCTCGGACCAAAAAGGGCTCCTACCTCTCTAGGTGTTTTTATTGGGTCACAGTCTTCACACATCAATAAAAGGTTTCTTAAAGAAAACACAAAGACCAAAATCGAAGATTAAGAACAAACAGCAAGATTACCGGGATTCATATTTTTTGTAGAACTCATCAGGATATTCCCGTCGAAATTGCTGCTTCCACCGGAACCTACAGATGGTTAAAACATAAGAGATAGATACATTAGTGATCTCTGCATCTCATCAGAACAAACAAAAGACGAAGAAGAAAAAGCAGAAAGCAATAAAAGATGTAGAACTCAAAACATGCAATGAAGACTCTGTACTTGGACAAAGTGCTTGAAACAAGAGCAAAGATGTACAAGATATACGAACTCAAAAGGCCCCCAATTTTAAAGCACATCATGTCTGGCTGAGGATGCTGATGCACAAAATAAAACTTTCATCGACAAGAAATGAACTTTTAACAAATCTATAAGACAATACTCACTGAAGGGGGAAAAATCAGTGCACATTTAAACGCATCGTCTATCAAGTTCATCAGCTCAAGCAACATAGTGAGCACTTTACAAGTCAATAGCTAAAGGCTTTGCTTAAAAAGCAGAAATATTAAAATTCTCACGAAGGTCAAACCATGACATTCTTAGATCTCCTAACATCATATATTACAACGGAAGTGACTTCTTGTCTCGAATCTCAATTGACAGAGTTGCAAGTTAAAGACTTGTGTTCAACGTGAGAGAAAAGGCGTTGACATCTAAGAAGAAAACCAACAAAAAGCTGGCATGGTTCTGTTTGAGGCCCACTCCTAAGAACAACTATCTTTGTAACTACATCAATGAAACTAGAGCGTGGACAGAGGATCGTATAATCTTAGAATTAACCCTTTAGTGGCTTAGTCTACAGGAAACCAAAACCTAACAGTCATGCCAGAGAGCCTAAGCCTAATCGACTAAACAAAATCATACATTTCCGAATTTCACGAATGTCTCCTTTCATCCTCCACTGGAAAGGATCCATACACAACACTCCGAATCTCAGAAACGTCTCATTTCTCATTTCACTATAACTGATTCGCCGAAAGGTAATCATATAATCCGACGTATTACAAACCAAATGTCCATGATTCCACACCATACAAACACCAGCAACTAACCAAGCATTCCCGGAATAGACAAATACATAGCCGCACCGAATCACGACAACGAACACGAAAATTAACAAGAGAGACTGCATACAGTAGATTACTAAAATTCAATAATAACAACAACATTTCATGAAACTTCACTCATTTCACATCAAATTCTCTGCTCAAAACATTCAATTTTCCGATCGTACATTTCAATTGCTAATTACAATTCAATCATAATACTATGACAAAAAAGCCAATTGGAATCAAAGCTTCAATGGGAAGTATCAATTTAACCTAGAAAGAACGAGCTCCTCATTTCAATTTCTTTTACTTTAAATTCATCATGATTTACAAACGAAATGTAACATTTCGATGAAATTAAACAAAAAAAACAAATTAAACGAAGAAAAACTTACGTAAATTCTTGAAAAGCGTAGAGAATAGGATCAATTTTAGGGATAACGACCGGAAGCCTCTCGAAAAGGACGGACGCGACAATCTTATCGGCGCTTGTCGAAGGCGTGCTGCTGAAGCTTCGGAGAGAACGCAATAACGGCGTCGGACGGATTCGCTGCATCGTGAGGCGGTGGTGGAAAGGCGGATGTCGCGCCGGCGAGGATGGCGTGACGACGGCGGGAGTGGTAGTAGTGAATCTGGTGATACTTCAGAGTTCCGAGTTTTTGCTCATTTGGTTATGTTTTGGGTTTTTTCGGTTTGTTTGGGAAAATGGTTCCCATTTTTGTGACCCGACCCGAATACTTTGGTGCTCATTTGGTAAATTCTAAAGCCCGGTTAGCGATTTACTATTGGCCCAATCCTATAGTTTGGGTAAAAAAAAAAAAAGTTTACGTGTAACATAGATGTCAGGTAGTTTAATTGGTAATCAAATTGTTAAGAAGCGGTGCTTATAATATGTGTCCAAAATACATTAGTATCGGATTGCCCTTTATAGTTACGTCACACCCAAATGAAGGAAAGTTTGACCACGACATGACATAATAATAAACAACTTTATGATTCATTATCATTAGGTGTGTCAATCCAATTAGATATTAGGAGGACACTCATAATTCATACGAGTCATATTTATGCATGAAAAATGTGAATTGTGATCAACCCTAATTGAGAGTAATCTCATAGGATTTTATGCTGCTATTTTGAATGTTGATGGACCTATAAGTACCATTTAAGCTAAAGCAATGTTCAAAAACCATACATTGATAGAAGAAACAACATTAGCACAATTGACATGGCTTCTAATTCAAAGTCTTTTGCAGTTATCATCATAGGAGCAGGGATTTCAGGTAATTATAAATTCGTAACTCTCGATTGTCTCGCCATTTCAAGTATACTAAATTTTATAAAACACATAGACTCGATTACGAATACTTTAGTCTCTTAAAACTAGGAATACAATATACTCCACAATATTATAAATAAACGTACATGCATTTTCAGGCATCTCGGCCGCGAAAACACTTCATGATGTTGGCATTAGTGATCTAATAATACTAGAAGCTACACCAAGAATTGGTGGTCGGATGAACAAAGTTGATTTTGGTGGACAAGTAGTTGAATTGGGAGCAAATTGGCTACATGCAGGGAAAGGTCCCCTGTGCACTCCCTTGTTACGAGCTGCAAAAGACACTAAATTGAATACGATCCTCTCGGATTACAGTCATGTTGCTTCACATGTTTTTAAACAAGAGTTCGTATCAATGATCAATTATAATCCCCATGTTAATTAAACTTCTCTACATTTGCTACACACTTATCCTCTGTTACTATTAGATTATGGTTTTTATACGTTAGTCAAATAGTCAATTTTATATCATTTCGAAACTCGAAAATTATTGTCGTTATCGTAAAAACTTGGTTACCTTTTACCAGGGGTGGATTGTATGAGGTGCATGAAGTTGAGACCGCAATGAAGGATGCGGAAATGATACAAGAATTTGGTTCAAGATTGTCGGAAACTGGTCAAAAGGACATGTCTATCCTTGACATGCAACATTTACACAAATGGTACGTCATGAACAATGAAATTTTAACAATGTTTGAGCATGACGTTCTGATCACTTGCTAGTTACTACTTAGACCCTAAATTGTATCGTGAAATTAAGATGATTTCGACACTATTCCATTCTTTCTTGCTCGGATCATCCTTACCTTAAGAAAATCCGAAAAAATCAGATTTATGATTCAAAATCTTTTCTACGCTGTGCTAATTATGTTTATGTAACAGGTTGCCTTTATCTGCATTAGAAAAGTTAGTTGACTACTACTACTATGATTTTGAAGATGGAGAGCCCCCTGAAGCTACAAGCTTGAAGCACACACTACCTCGACGTGAATTCGATGATTTTGGAGATGCTCAACACTTCATTGCGGATCCTAGGGGCTTTGAGAGTATAGTTCATCATTTTGCAAAACAATTTTTGACTTATACTAATGAAGTTGTTGATAACACCAGAGTCAAGCTTAATCAGGTATAATCTATTATAACAAGTTCATGCAATTCACAAGCATTTAAAAAGTCTGATTTCATAACGCAGATATCATATAATTAGCTCAATTGGTAATTCACGTGACTTACTTATATAAGGTTTATATCCGACTCAGGTTGGGACTGAAATATGTTACACGCCCAAGGGTCTAACTGTTAGAACTGAAGACGGGTCTATATACGAGGCAAAAGCTTGCATTGTTTCGGTTAGCCTCGGTGTCTTACAAAGTAACCTGATTAAATTCAAGCCTGAATTACCAGTAAGTCCAAAATCATTGTAAAATTGCATATAGATTGTTTTACCACAACTAATTTTAAAATGTTGTATGAATTAATTATATATGAATGATATTAATTAGGAATGGAAAAGGCGAGCAATTTCCGGGTTCAGAATCGCATCATTTACCAAAATATTCCTCAAATTTCCTTACACATTTTGGCCTACTAATCCTGGCAACGAGTTCTTTCTGTATGCTCACGAAAGGCGTGGATATTACCCTATTTGGAAGGTACATGTATACAAATATCGAAACTTTTAGTTGCAATTGTTGCACACAAAGTTATTGTATGGTGAATCTAAGATGTTTATATGAAAAATTGAGCAGCATTTCGAAACAGAGATGCCTGGATCGAACATTTTGCTTGTACTGATTTCGGGTGAAGAATCAATGAGAGTAGAGCAACAAGCGGACGAGATCACGAAAACCGAAGCCATGGAAGTTCTTAGAAAGATGTATGGTGACACCATTCCAGAAGCAGAGGACATTTTAGTTTCAAGATGGAAGTCTAACAAGTTTTACCAGGGTGCCTTCTCTAATTGGCCTCCTAATTATACTCAACAACAACATTCACAACTTCAGGTGACACATACGTGCATGTCCTAAGAACAACTGCATACATCATGCTAAATTTTTTTACTCTCGAGTTCTAAAATAAGCGTACTCGATTTATTGGTCAAGTACATGTTCGATTTATTGAGATAGACACACTACATATGCTCAATGTTAATCGTGTGCTTAATGATTTGTTGGAATCGTGATTTACGTAAAATTACACTGATTGCGCGAATATTTCATGCATGTAGGCACCAGTTGGACCAGTGTATTTCACAGGGGAGCACACTAATCCTGACCACTTTGGTTGTGTAGAGGGTGCTTATTATGCAGGTATATGCGTTACAAAATCAATTATATATATGGACACTTGATTATCTTCAGTAGAGAGTGTTCTTATTCGTTTGTTGTTGGCAGGTTGCACCACAGGGGAACAAGTAATCAAGTATCTCCGGGAACAAACTAAGGCCTATGAAAATATGGGTGATCATCATAATTTCGAGAATTAACTGATGTAAAATGATTAATTTGGTCCATCAAGGTTACTTTAGGTTTGTTAACAATTTATGTTAAGATGTAGTAACATGTAAGCTCATCCAACTTTCATTGTACCTATACCTTTTTTTGTAAGTTCGAATTCAAGTAGTGAAAATTTAACCTTTGTGTGAACTGGACGGCGGCTATAGATAATAATATAGTGTATGTACCCAAAGATCGCGACTTGAAATTCGTTCCTTGGTCATAGTTATAATTCAGAGGAAGAGAAAAGAAAAGCAATAGAAAAAATGGATAGCATATACATACTCCGTGACAGTCAGTCAATCAATTACAAGTTTTGTGACTGAGCGATGTAGAAGCTCGTTTCCACTCCCTAAAACAACATAAAACTCTGTTTAGTTAGAGAAGTTTGGCCAAACAAACTCTCATGAGACACGAGTACACCGTGACCGCATACTTCTGAAAACTTCCATTACAAGCCAAATGCTAAAGGTACAACAGATACGAATACAAAATGCTACACCTAGTGTTCAACAAGCCCGTCTAGCTCAGTTGGTAGAGCGCAAGGCTCTTAACCTTGTGGTCGTGGGTTCGAGCCCCACGGTAAGCGTTCTTCTTTTGTCCAATTTTTTTTTTTTTTTGTATCGTCATATGTACGCTTCACAGTCATACGGAGTACTCTCTTCAAAGTTCAAACCTTTCCCCTTCATTTCCCAGCGTCAGCTTCTCTTCTTCCACAGTTCCACCCACAACACAGGCGTCACGGCCGCCGCCACCGTGCCACCGTGTTGGGTTCGCCACCAGTTTGCGGCGGCTAACACCCACAACGCCGCCCACCCTCACCGGTAACAACCTTTGAATTTTTACCCTTTTGTTTTAATTCGTAAACTATTATGTTTTCATTCAGAAATTTCAGCCCTTAAATTTTGTTGTTAGGTTTTTGAATTGATAGTTTCAGCTTCTTTTACAAGCTCGGAATTTTACTTGTGATCAATGATAGTGTTAGTGTAAATGGATTGGAAATTAGCTTTGTTGATTGTGTTATGTGGGGGTGGGGTGGTGCTTTCGGAGTCGTGTATATTCATGGTGTAACTTGTTGGAGAAGACATTAGATTGTGAAATTTCATGGTGTAACTAGTATTGATGTTATGTAAATAAAAATGTTAAGATCATATAGTTTGCTGGGTTAATGTTAATTGCAATGGAGATGGAACTTCTTAAAAATCGCGACTTGGGGCTGTCGGTTTTTGTTTGGCGTGGAGAAAGGGTTTGTTGTGAGTGAAACCTGTGATAATGTACGATGTCGATGATGGTTTGCTTTATTTATTGCCAAAGGATATGGGGTATGAAGGTTTGGTGTTGTTTACCACTCTGAGTGAGCTGAGTATGTTAGCTATTGCTGATCTTTATGCTATCGTGTCATTACATTTCAGGTAGACATCGGCTTTTTAGAAGAGCAGCTAGGGGTCGGTAGTCACTGAGACTTTCCTCAAACAGGTAAGATGACTCAGCTGCCTTGTGGAAAATGTATCCTAACAAGTCTATGTATTTGATATGAAGTTGAGTTATAAAGCTTGATCTCGAAAGTTATTTGCTAGTTGTGTAATGTTATTGAGATGTTTGTTAATTGGGAATGAATTGTTTCTCTATACGTACTTGAGATCATTTGAGAAAGAAAGCATCTTTAGAAGGATTGATTTTGTCTCTTATTGAAGTCGGTGGATTCCATACTTTGATTTATCGTAAGTTCATGATTTTGAAGAGCAAAACAAGTTTTGCAATCATGAAGATCAAAATATTTTGAGGCATCACTTTTGTTTCAAAACAATAGATGAACATCATGACCATCTTGTCTTTATGATGAATTACTTGAAGAAATTAGTCTAGCACTTCAAATTATTTCGAGTGAAAAACTGTACAAAAGAAACACAAGTGATTTTCACTCTAAAGTACCATACAAAGAAAAAAACAATAGCATCTTGAATTATGTTATAACCACACTGATCTGGTGTGTTGTAACACACCCCGACCCATGACTTGCAATAGATACTTTTTAGGGCAAATATGTTCAGGAATGGCAAAAGTAGTAATTTTAACCCTAAATACATGAAATGCTGTTGGTGAAGCATATGCTATTATCAGTCATTGTACATGATTTTGGCCCTAAGTCAACTCCCAAGAAATTTTCCATTAGGAAATGTGTGAGCCCCTTGTTTCCCAGATGGAGCAGGTTTGAAATGACAAATAGTATTCGTCACAGTTAAGGTAACTTATAGCTTGCTAGTCGATTAAGATACCAACAACGAGCTTAAGATATTGGCATCACTGCCTAAAAGCTCATATGCTCCTTTCCGCAAAGATATCATATTTGATCTTAATTGATTCACTTGCCAGATAAAAATGGTACCTTCAAAGAGGTATGCCCTGAAGTTGTTTATGTCTCTCAAGTACATTACAGCAAAAGTCGTAGATAGGAACAATGGGAGGATTGTAGCAACGGCTACAACAGCTGAGCATGCTCTTAAAAGCACACTTGAATGTGGTCGTTCTTGCAATGCGAAGGCAGCAGCAATTGTTGGTGAGGTTCTGGCTAGGCGCTTAAAGGTTGAGGGTCTAGAAGATGGACAAGGGCGAGGGATTCATGTTGACATAAATAAGGAGGTGGAGAAAAAAGGTTTCAAAAATCGCACCAAGGTATGGGCAGTTGTGAATGCCCTAAAGGATAATGGTGTTAAGCTCATACAGGAAGACAATCGTGATATCTCTTGACTTTTTGGCTGGTGAATTTCTGTCCTTTCATTTATTTTCATATGGCTCTTCAAAAATTTGAAAGATCTTTTAGCAGAGAAAGAGCAACACTATATCTGATATTCCGATGTAATCTTGTAGAATAAGTAGGTTAGTATGTGAACAAAGTACAAAAGGAAATAGGCTTATTGGTAACTTTTTGTATGTTTTCAGCATGTGTGTGATATGTGTGTTTATAGATTTTAGTTGTCGAGTAAAACTATTTATGCGGTGTGAATAATACGGATTACTCCATACTGTGTGTTGCATGCCTATTGATTTGCTGTTTGCTGTTAATTGGTTTACTTCAGGCTCTCGTTTTCTTGATGAGTTTAGGAGGTTAAAAGAGGTTGGTTTCAATTGTGATATGAAATTACATATAATGCGCAAGGATCTTGTTATAAGCTAGTCTTACCCCTTAAGTAATCTCAAATGGAATTGTTCAAGACTTCTTGGAGTATCTTTTTGCAAGTGATGTTATATTTCCACTGCTATGTGTGTCCTTGGAGCTAGGGCCAAGTTTTCAGGGATCAGATTTGTTGTATACTTATATGTACAGATTATTGAGAAACATGTTTTTTTTTTGTGCGTGAAGATTTGCACAAAATTGAGGACAATGTCAGTGAATTGAAAGGAAGCTAATTATGCACGGCCTTTTGCTATTGCCATTGAAAATGTTCGAGTGCTGTGCTGGCCTGAGGTTGTTTCTCTGACTGATGATATGCCCGGAGCTTTTTCTGTTGATAGAATTCTGATTAGGCAGTGTCGTAATGATGCTGGTTGGCAAGTGTAAAAAGCATGAGCTCAAGTATTCTTTAGTAGAATGCGTGTGTATAACCGGTTGTTTAAACATGGCATAATGGAAAGGTTATATGTGCGTCAGTGTACTAGAGCATGGATATTATTGCGTGATGAAGCTCCAAGCAAAATGGAGTATAAAATTCCAGTGATCTGGGGAACCAAATTAGAAACCGGTTCTGGTTCATCGATCTAAAACCACTGGACCTGATTGTTTCGCTTGATTCCTATATCGGGTGCCCACTGCCCAGTCTTCTTGTTCACTCTTTACCTCTACGAAAACTTGAAGAGGGGTAGGACTTAGCCTGTCAGTCTGTCACATTTGAAGATCACTCATTGACGAGATATTTGAGAGCAGTATGTCGTAGTGTCGTACAACAAATCACACTATATGAGTATAGCAGACTTTGAAATGTGCAATCGCATTTCCTTTCAAAAAAAAAAAAACTACTCGCTTTTAGTAGATTGGTAAAATGACCTAATGTAGTTTCTTGTGTATTGCAAGATTTGCAACTGCATGAACGTTCTCAACTTGAGTGAAGTTTGTGGCTGTCACGTATTGAATAAATCCACTCTATAGACAAACTCAAAAATTCAATGGGTATCGATTGAGTTTAATAAATTTCTTGTTGTTAAAATTTAAATCACTCTAACCGTTAAAGTAGCCAAATCTGAATGAAGCCAACGAATTCGTGAGTGAGGAACCAAATCTTATCCGGTAATCAACCGAACAACTGCTCAATGAGTCTACTAGTCCTTTTGTCGTTATTTAAGAACCAAGTCCACTAATAGCACGATCGTTCTTCATACTAATGCACATTCTTTACCTATTTTTGACTCAGACATTCACACATACACACAATTTACCGCCTTAATTCAAAAACCATATATCAACCGCGTAATTTAAAAATTCCGCCAACCCATCATTTGCACATTCCAGATCTAAGTCAAATCATGTCAAACATTAACTCTCACAGAAAAGAGTACACGCACAGTCACACAGCTTGATGGTTCAACCGTTGAACCATGACAGAAACTAGACCAGAAGCTTATAAATCACGCTGTTACAAACAAGAAGCAGCAAGCAAGCAAACATCACATTTATCATCATCCTACTCAAAAACATTGATTTCGACACTATTCAACAAGTTACAATCTTTCCCCAAAAATCCGACCTTTTTCTAAATTCTTCCCTCCCATATTTTTCTTTTATACCAGAAATACCCTTTTCTCTCACAAATCTTCTGACAAAACCCAAAATCTTGCTGTTCCTGCAGAATTTCTTCTTCTGTCTGACTCATTTTTACTAACACTACACTCAACCAACCTACCAACTGTTGCATACCCACCTTTTTTATTTTTATTATTTCCCCCTCAAATGCCCCAAATTCTCCCCAATTTTCTCTGTGTTTTAGGGTTTTTGTACTAATAACCCCAATTTCACGCTTCCCATGGCTATCAGAGGGGTTGATTTCAAATGGTTTGGTTATTTTATTGTGTTTTAATTTCCCCCTTTTCTTTTTTTCTTTTTTTTTTGATTCTTTTTTTTTGGGTTGTTTTTGAGTTTTTGATGATTTTTTTTTTTTTTTTTTTTTTTTTTTTTTTTTTTTTGTAGGTATGATGGGTTTTTCTTGTCAATGCTTGCCACAAGTGTGTATCCTTTTTTTTTTTTTATGATATAATTCTTTGATTTTTTAATATTTTTTAGCAGAAATCTGTGTTTTGAGTGTTGTGGAAATGGGTTAGAATTAAGAATTCTGTATGTATCTTATTAAAGAAGTTACCTTTATATGATTTCCATGCTCAATTTTGGTTAGTTGAATTTTGGGTTAGTGAAGAAGTGATTTTTTTCTGTGATCTTTATGTTGAATTTGGTCTAAAATGATGAAAAGTATCAATTTTTGTTGATTATTCTTTGTTCATGTGTTATAAGCTAAGTTGTGTGTTGGGAATGTGATTCACTTTTATGCTGAATTCTGCTTGAAAATGTGGATCCATGGCAAAAAGGTGTGAACTTGTAGTGTTGACCGTTGAGTTAGTGTTCTTTGACAAGAATGATATCAGAATAATAGTGGCAATTAACTGGAAGCGGTACCATCTCTGCACATATCCTTTGCACATATGGATAGTGGTAGGTTTTTCGATCTCTCGTTGTTTGATTTCCGCTTTTGGAGGGTTTTGTTTCGATGATATGATGGATTGATTTTAATGGACAGGTTGACTACACAGCGGTTTTCATGTTCCGGCTTTTGATGTTTGTGGATAATGGACTTGCTGCTGGGATGGGACTGTAAGCATTCCTTTTTTGTTGCTGCTGAATTTATTCTTCTTGCTGTTATAAACTTGGTAGTGTTCATGATATGCTGATTTGTTAGGTTGTTTTGTGCTCCGCATTGATTGGAGCACTGCTTTTATTATTTCGATAGTTCATGTGTACTTTGTCATCACGACTTTGACTTGCTTCTAGCCTAAAATGTGCGATGATGTTGCCACTTATCTTCCGCAGTCTAAACAGAATCTAGACAATTTAATGGATTCCCCCCCCCCCCCAACTAGATATATTATGAACAAATGCTAGGAACAAGCTGAATGCTTTTGCCTTTAACAATAGGTATGTTTGTCACATTGGAGTTGACATAGTCTATTTGGACTCACCTTTGGGTGGTTGACGTCTTGAAGTTTCCATGTTAGAGTTCTTTTCGGATGAATGTGATGTATATCATCATGTAGTGTAACAAAGGCTTCTCTATTTGAGTGTATCGTGTTCCCGAGTGTTATATTTCTTTCTTGCTCAATCAGATGAATGTTTTCTCCTCGACATCTATTGAAAATGGAGAATTTCATGTCATCCTTTCAATCCCCTAGCGTGCCTTTGGGATGTTTTATTATCATAGAATCATTTCTTTTCTGTTTTGTCTACTTCTTGACATTAGGTCCAACTACTTGGTGTTGAGCGATACAATGTGCCAGAACGTATTAGCGATAAAATAAACATAGAAACCCCCACTCTACGATAGTTAAATTGGACTTTCCCGGGATGACTTTAGATTCTGAACTTCTACAATGAATGGTGGGCGTAGTCTCCAGTGTCCATGTCACTGAGTATATGTGTTGAAAAGGGAGGCACAACTTGCAGTGCTCGTATCCGTATCTGTAAGTAAATTCATGTATTGGCCCTTAGGTTGTTTAGCTCCCATAAAAATTGCTTGGTGGAATTTATTAAATAGTGTGGAAGAGGTATGCCTAGATCTTCTATAATTTCATGATCATGTATGAAAATTCTGTTGCTCCTCTTTCACGTCACTGAAAGATTGTGCTGATACTATCTCTGTTGCCAGTTACATTTTATTTTCTTGCTTTTAGTGGATATCACTATCTCCAGCGTTCCTAAGAAAATTTCCTGTTTCCTGATATATATGATTTAGGGACTTCGGCTGGCAGCAGAGGTATGCTCTTTTTTGTGGTAGAGTAGCTGTGCTCTCAGTTCTCTCGCTACTTCTCTATCCGTTTCTATGGGGATGGACTGTCATTGGAACTTTGTGGTTCACCAAAGCCAAGAATTGTGTAAGTCACTTGATCTACGGTTCTACATTACTCTCATACTGTGTGATTGAGTGATGATCTGATAGGGTGTCTTTCTTAGATGCAGTTACCGGAAGAAGGCCAGAAATGGGGTTTCCTGATATGGCTGCTCTTTAGCTATTGTGGACTTGGCTGCATTGCTTCCTTTTGTGTTGGAAAGGTCTGTCCATAGCTTCGATTTTATACTATTCTTTATATTGCTGTATTAGCAAGGGTTTTGAACCTTGTTTCCTATTATGATTCATGCTCATTTAGTATTTCTAAATTTCTGTGTTCAGTGGCTGGCACGAAGACAAGCTCACATGATACGTGCTCAGCAGGGAATTCCTGTCTCAGAGTTTGGGGTATTCATTCATCCTCTGCATTGTTTTTATACTAAGTACTTATTTGATGATTAGGGTTTATCGTCTAGATTCGTGATATATGGGGATATTACTGTAAACGGGCCAGCTCTTTATTTGACATCTTTTGCAATATGTTTTGGGTGTATGCTAACCGACGTTGATTAAAAAAGGACGCTCGTATGAAAGTAGGAAACCTTCTTACTTTTTATGTTGCATATCCAAATTTAAGACATTCGTTTTATGTGTACGTGATGAGGATAAATAGTACATGTTCAATACTAAGCAAGGGCTTTGAACCTTGTTTCCTATTATGATTCATACTCATACGCGTGGACCAGCCTCTACTGGAAATTTGAATAATTTGCTAAATGAGTTTGTTGTTGAGTTGACGTTCGAAGTTGTCGATGGTTGCGAGTAGTTAATAAATTTTTTTTGCTTGGTATACTCGTAAGTCTGCTTAACTAAGAATTATTTGTTGAGAAGTTGAATATTAGTGGGCCCGTATATCTTTTCCCACTGTGTATCACTGTATGATTGGTCTATAAATGCTCCTTTTTTTAACCAAGTTATGCTTTGTTCCTTATCAGTTCTGATAGATAGAGCGACTAAAAACTGTGTTTTCTCAGATTTTAGTCGACATGATTCGTGTACCTGATTGGGCTTTTGAAGCTGCTGGGCAAGAGATGAGAGGCATGGGCCAAGATGCTGCTGGATACCATCCTGGACTTTACTTGACTGCAGCTCAGGTACCGGTCATGATATCCATTCCCTAATGGTTGCTGTCGTGATTCTTTCTGCATTTTGGGCAATTGGTTTCACAGACTTCACTGATCGTTGGAAAATATTTTCCCTTCTCGTAACTACTCTGGTTGGTGATCACTTTGTCCAATTTGAACGACCTGATTTCTACCAATTCATGGCCCCCATTGATATTATGTGGATGTTGAAATAGTAATTCTTTGCTTATTTTATGTAGTAGTGTTTTGTTCTTCATGACATGTGTCTTTTCTTTTATTTTTCTCAAGTGATGGTCTTGTTTTAGTTGTTGCAATCCTGTATAAGCATGTATCGACGTTCTTTTTTGGTATATGATATTATGATTGCCTGAGAGGCCGAGAATATATTTTCCTGCTGATGAGAATTCAATTCAAACCAACGTCTTATTTAAGTGTATTATGACTGCTGTTCTGATAATCAAGTATTATGACTGCTGTTCTGATAATCAAGTTCAACATTGTTTGCATACAGCGAGAAGCAGTGGAGGCGCTTATTCAAGAACTTCCAAAGTTCAGGCTTAAGGCTGTTCCAACTGACTGCAGCGAATGTCCCATCTGCTTGGAAGAATTTTGTGTTGGAGATGAGGTATTTATTATGTTCAAAAGTTTCTAAATTCCAATCAGATATGCAGACGCGTCCCTGTGAATCACTAACTTTTAGCATTTTAAACACTCTTGTCATCCTAAAACAGTAATGTTTGTCAACTCTCAGGCTCTCAGCCTGTTGCTACAAAGGGTAATAATTATCTTGAGCAGGGATGTTTTAGGGAGCACTTGACGTGATTGTTATGTGTCCTGATTCTTGAGAGAGGGCAGTACATGAATTTAAAATGATCTGTAAGCGTTCGATTAAGCACAACGAAAAATGATATGAATGACTCGACTAGACATAGTTAGTACTGATAGTTTCTCGTTCGATTATACTTCAGACAATGACTACTCAATATACAGTGTGAGTGTCTTAAAATTACTTTTCTGTGATTGGGCAGGTTCGTGGCTTGCCTTGTGCTCACAACTTCCATGTAGAATGCATAGATCAGTGGCTCAGATTAAATGTGAAATGTCCTCGGTGTCGCTGTTCCGTCTTTCCAAATCTTGACCTCAGTGCGTTGTCCAATCTCCGACCCGAATCAGACAGGGAACGATCCTCATCCACTGTGGTAACTGCTACACATTTTGCCAGTGCCCAGACTCCAAGCCAAAGTTACCGGTTAAGGTTACAAGGACTCTTGCGGCCTGTGCGATCTGTGAGTCAAGGATCAGGTAATGAATTTGCCAGCGCCCTGGAAACTGCTGAGAATGGAGGACTGCCCCCAAATCCGCAACATGAGCATATTGTTGATATTCCCTCTTCAGCCTCTGCTCACTAGGGAATTCAGGGTACCTGAAATTTTTTGACAGTACTAAACCATAGTGAAATCTCATATGCTCAGACCTCAGTAAAGTGAAAGATCAGAAGCTTTGTCAGCGTCTGTAAAGGAACTAACTTTTTGAATGGAGCAATTTCCTGAGTTGCTAAAGCGATTTTGTTGTCGAACTGAGGCTGAATCAAATGAACTGTACATAACCTAACCAGGTTTATTTTTCGTGGATAACTGTAAAGCTCATGTTTATACAATGTTCATGCTCTCTGAGCTTCCTGTTTAGCTGAAAACAAAGCCACTGCAGGCCTTGAGCACTGTGTATTCATGGCTTTTTATATCAGATTGTCAGATTCGGACTACCCTCGGCTGTTTCATGCTATGCTTCATGAGGACTCGGCCCCTGAAGTCGATCTTGAGTTCCTTCTGTCTTCCATCAAGCATGTCGATTAACAACTCTCGTGAATGCCAGGTCTGAAAGTTGCTTCGCCCTTACCCTGAACATTTTTCCTCTTGTCAACAGTCTATTCCTGTTGGTTGTGTATTTTCAAGGTCTATTTTCTTCACTAGTACAGGCAAAATATCTTCTTTAGGTTCCCTTTGATGATGGTTGTGTAATCACTTTCAGTGCCAACACATCAGATTTCACAAATCAAGTTCTACCAAATCAGTTCCATATATCCTTAAAATCTTAATGAGACAGCACGTCTTAATCTCAAGCTTCTGCTTGATTACCATGTTGAAAATTTCACCTCAACTATTTTTTTTCCCACACACTAAGGCACGAATCTTAAGGCATAATCCACAGTATCGTGAAACTCGGATCTTTATCCAAGCTTTTACAAAATTACGGTCAATTGTCCCATATGTCCGTCCAATCTTCATTTGGGTCACTCGAAAACCACTTTTTCACGATAGTTATAAAGTCGTCAACCTTTTTACCCTTCAATGCTCACCATAAGCAAGAGTCTCTAAAGTACTGTGGTAAACAAAAGCCGCAAACTCCTTACAAAACAACTAGTATCGTTAAACTGAATCTTTATCCAAAATTCATAGAATAACGGTTAATTGTCCGTCCAATTTTCATTTGAGTCACTCTAAAATAACTTTTCACATATTTGTAAATGTATATCTTCGAGTTTTTACCCCGTAAATGCTCACCATAAACGAGAGTCGTTGAGGCAGTGTGGTAAACAGAAGCCGCAAACTCCCCCACAAAACAGCGCAGTCTGTCCTCTATCTCTTTCTCTCTCCTCTCCTCCTCTTCCTCACCTCAAAGTCATCCCCCGCAAAAAAAAAAAAAAAAAAAAAAAATGGTGGTGGCGAGCCCGTTGGGTTTGGGCCGGGCAATCCCACTTCCGCAAACAACCACGACAACCACCACCGGCGGCGGCGGCGCCTCCTTCCACCCTTTCTTCAAGAAGCACCACCACCACCATCATCTTACTACCACTGCTGCTACAACAACAAGCAGTGGTGGTGTAAACTTGAAGCTAAACTTTGTGGGTCATCGCAGATTTTTCAATAGCAACTTGAGAAGCTCCAATTTGTGCTGCCGGTGTAGTATTGGTGAAGATAATAATAATAATATCAGTGTCAATAGCAGCAGCAGTATGAATAGCAATAGCAGTGATTGGGATTGGAATCGTTGGACTCGTCACTTTTCTGAGATTGAGCAAGCTGAGAGCTTTTCCTCTGTTCTTAAGGTCTCCTCTTTCTTTTGCCCCTTTTTTTCTTTTTCTTTTTTCATTTCTCATGTTTTTTTTTTTTTTTTTTTTGAAGAATTTTAGTTATTGCAAATTTATGACATTTTTGTTGGATTGATTATTAGTTTATAAACTTGGTTTATTTGATGTTGTTGTTGGTTAATATTTGGGGGAGTTTTGTGGAGATAGATATGGTGAAAGTGTTGTCTCGAATTCGAATCCTCGTATCCCCATCCCCGCAGCATTAGGTGCTCCTTTGTACCAAAAAGAAAAATTGTTTAATTGATGTTCTTGTTGATTGTCATTTTTATCTTCTTTCTTTATTAAATTTTGAATTGCATTTGCTGATTATGTGTGTATGATGTTTGTGGGTTTGGTTATTGTTATCCATTTTCATGATATTTCAGTGGAAAGTTCTCACCTTTGGAGCTATTGTGCTACACTACTGAGTTCCCTTGTGGGTTTTTAGTGGTACCGACATTGGTTTGTTCGAATGTGGTGATTTAAAGCGTGATTTGATCATATCGAGCTTGTTACGTTTTAGTTTTTGCTGTAGTGGTGTTTAGCTCAGTGAACATTTGGCTTGTTAGTACGTATGTGTGAAGACATTTGCAAGTGACAACCAACGTTATGTGCTAGATGATATAGAGAGAGTCTAGAATGTAATGTTTTGTTTTCAAGGACTTTATGTACTAGACTGTATATCGGAGACATCTGGAAGAGATGCAGTTTTATTGTAGTGGATAATTGTTATTTGGTTTTCTGTAGTGAATCAGCCAAATGTTGTTTCTCTGTTCATGCAGTTTCAGCTAGAGGAAGCTGTTGAAAAGGAGGACTTTCAGGAAGCTGCAAAGTTGAAATCTGCTATTGCAGAAGCTTCTTCGAAGGATACTGTGGCTGAGATCATGTCGGAGTTGAAGGTCTATATGAGTAGTTTACGCTTTTATCTTATGTCCAGCAGAAATGCAGAAGATTGAAATTTGTTTCCTTTTGTCTGCAGAAAGCAATCGATGAAGAGCGCTACCATGATGCTTCAAAATTGTCCAGGAATTCAGGAAGTGGTTTGGTAATGCTCTTAGCCTAGTGACTGTATCAGTTTTGTTCTGAAATGTCAGTTATGCATAGGTACATGATACTTCGTAGACAGTCTATGTGACATTCCTTTCTTCTTTCCCCTTAAAAAACTGATCTTTTGTTGAACAAGTAAATCACGGTAACATATTATCTTCGTATGATTCGAGTAGCATGGGTTTTATTCATTCCTTCCACGGGGGACCTGAACTTATTGGTTGAAGATAACTACTCCTCTCTTGGTTATAATCAAGGATGACAACTGATGCTTGATCTGGGCCCAAATCACCTTAATTTTCTTACTAGCACACTCAAATAAAGTGACCAGAACCATTTGAAAAAAAATATAGAAAAAAGTGACCAGATAAGACAATAGCCCAAACACTACTTAAGTGTAAGCAGATCATTCAGGCTAGAGTGTTGTACTGTATTGCTATTCAAAAATAAACAGTATAAAGGAAAAACACCTGGGCGATTCTTTTGTTCCAAGTGGAAGAAGTGTTAAATGTGACCAAGCTTTTGTTCTTTGTGCTGAGTTTTGTACTCTTCTCTTAGCTTATTATTAGCGTAGATAATTGAAGAGAAGGGATATGGCTGATTATGGGAGGTTAGCTCTGACCTGAAATGCCAGTGGTCTTTCAGGTATTGGGTAGCGTGAAGTATTTCTCTATCGCTAAGTCTTAGCCGTTGTCTTTGGTGCTTTGATCTTTGAGTTTTATGCAAATTTTAAATCTAGGGGATGGGTTGTTGCTCAGGTGGTTAAGGTTTCACCTTCTGACCAAAAGGTATCTGGTTTGGTTCCTCATTGCCCCTTTTCTTACCCCCCCCTCCCTTTCTAAGAGGTATTTACCTACCTAAAAGATACAATTATTATTCTGAATATTACTGGCTTACAATATGAAGTGGAACCATTTTCATTACTAATGGAGCCAAGTATTCTCATCAAGGGGTCCTGAGACCCCTCCCTTCCTTGCCCTGACGCTTCTTTTCAGGCACTGTGGTAGTTGATGTTGGGCTCACATGAAGCATATCATATTCAGCTCTGCCCTCATTGATTTAAAGTTACATGAATTTATGTTTGAAAGTTGTTCTCTTAATTGTTTCATTGTGTTAACCATCAACAGGTAGGATGGTGGATAGGTAGTGCAAAGGATTCAGGTGATCCGTTTGGCCGACTTGTACGTATAACTCCTGGTGTTGGCAAATTCATTGGCCGTACATATACACCAAGGTGAGAAGACTTTGTACTCCTTTTTTGTTCCGAAATCTGGAGACATTACTGATTTCTTACGTGCTTTTCCTTTCTATTTTACAACAGACAGCTTGTGACTGCCTCTCCGGGAACGACACTATTCGAAATCTATGTAGTCAAAAGTCCCGATGGTACATATGCAATGCAGGTAGATTTGTTAGATTTCTTCTTCCTTCCACTTATTCCCCTCCGATAGCGCATGGTTTACTTCAATTATAAATATATAGTAAATGATTAGTTGGTGTGTTCTTAGATACGATGGTTTGTTCTTTGATACGATGGTTAACAGTGGATGTAACATGATCAGGAGCTTCTCTTAATTAGTTAATTGTTATAAGCTTTTAGTGTTACCCTAAAATAGCCATTAGAGACTTGAGCACCTCTCATTGTTGAATATGCCATTGTGTTGGATCAGGCTTGTTTGAGACCTCTTTTATACCTAGCTTTATCGTTTCGGTAAAAAACAGTTTTATTTCTTCGGCAAGTTCTGAGTTGGAAATTATATTTCAAAAGTAGCTAGATATAGTCGAGTTGTTTTGTTCCTTTGCTGGGGCTGAAGGTGTGTTACTATTGCAGGTTGTGTACTTGCAGAGATCGAAAGGGAATTTAGCTAGCTCTGCCAGCTTGCAACCAAAACCCGCAAGGGAGTCACCTAATGATGAGTCTGAAAGTTCTTCTACTGTGGATGTAGATGCTCAGACTACCAAAGACAACTCAGAAAAACAAGAGGATAGAGTTTTAAACATTGAAGGAGCGACTGAGGAGGGAATAAAGAGCGTGATTAATTTTCTCAAAGACAAATTTCCAGGGTTGAAAGTGAAGGTCATGAACATTAATGTAGCTGAGGAAGTTGTCGAGGACAGTGATGCTTTAAAGCAATTGGCACAGGAAGATTCTGAGGATGATACTGAAAGCTCGGATGATGATAGTGATGATTTGGATGAGACAGATAATGAGAATGACAGACTTACAATGGCAGGGAATAGTGATTCCATTGAGGACGAGAAAGATTTGGACATGAAAGTTTT
>JBBYHQ010143336.1:0-26739 GCA_038382645.1 Spergularia azorica
AAAAAAAAAAAAAAAAAGCAGAAAGAACCAAAAAAAAAAAAAAAAAAAAAAAAAAAAAAAAAAAAAAAAAAAAAAAAAAAAAATCGACAATGGCTACAAAATATAAATAGCACCAAGTAGTGTCTTTCGTGACTATGGACTTGAGTCAAGTCTTGGTGTAGATGGTGTAATAGATGTCACAAAACCATATTTGACCCGAAACAGGATTCAACCTGTAGAAACCGACTCATCCACCAATTCGAACTTGACCCGAAGTTGAATTGACCAATAGATTTCCCGTATCCGTAACAAAACGTAACCCACCAATCCAAACTTGACCAGAAAGCACATCAAACCTAATCAGATCCAAAACCGACCACTAATATCAAATACCCAAAAAGTCCGTACCCGTATTAAACCCGAACGACCCGTTTGCCAGTGCCCTTCTTCGCACACACGACTACACGAGTACACGACACACCACACTCAATCTTTACTCTCTACTCTCTACTCTCTCTACCCTAATATCTCTCCACAAAAACCCCCAATCATGAGCGACCGCCACCGTGACCGCGACCGTGAACGGCGGAGAGAAGTAGACGACCGTGACCGCGACCGCGACCGGAGGCGAGACCTAGATGACCGTGACCGTGACCGCTACCGCCGGAGATCCCGAACCCCTGACCGTACTCGCCCTCGCCACTCTCACCGGTCTACGACGCGGTCTCCCACCGGTTCACCTTCCCGGTCTAGGTCTCGCTCCGTCGATCGCTCTCACCGCCACCGCCGCCGCACTCCCTCCCCGGACCACCGCAGAGGGAAGAGAGACCGCGACGATTACGACGACGACCGGAATGCTGTCGCCGACTTCGTCGACGGAATTGCGAAGGAGCACGAGAAGAAGAAGAAGCAGAAGAAATCTTCTTCCGACACCAATAATAAAGCAGACAACAACAATGGAGGTGGTGGCGACGGCGGCGGCGGTGTTAATGGCGAGGATGTTGACGGCGATGAGGAGATGGAGATGATGAAGAAGTTAGGGATTCCGGTAGGGTTTGATTCGACGAAGGGGAAGCCAGTTCCCGGCACCGATGTTAGCGGCGTTAGGGCTGCTACTAAGCGTCAGCCTCGCCAGTATATGAATCGCCGCGGTGGTTTCAATCGTCCTCTGCCTCCTGAACGTAACCGTTAAGCTGGCCGCGCTCCGAGGTTCGAGTTTTAATGTGTTTGTGTTACTCCATTTGGTTGTTTGCTTTGAGCTTGTTTGCACATTGTTATTTTGGTTGTGCGTGAAGTTGAAGTTATTGACATTATTATGAATGTAGCATTGCTAGCATATGTGTGGTACTGATTTATTTGAGCAATTAAGTTTATTGATCGACCTTGGCTTATTATGGATTGATTTTTATATGGTTTTGTATGGTTTGGTGATAATAATTTCGAGTCGATTAAGGTTGACACTTGACAGTGTTATAGGTATAGTTGGATTATCAGGTACCTTGAGATTTATGCGTGTCAATAGTGGATGGAGTGTGTTGAGATGTGTCGTGGTATTTGCGACTCCAATAGATGAATTTAGACACGTACATTGGATCAATGTGCTGCGTTTTGGTGGTTGAGAAGCGTTTTAGGAATGTAGTTTGCCATGTGTTCTGTATTTATGTCTCGGATTTTGACTGGCTATATTGCTCTGAGTAAATATTGCTTTGCCTTTCTGATTGCTCCAGTGATAGTACATGATAACCCCAGTTCCATCGTTTTCATTAGAGCTTGAATTTAGGTTGTTGATTTCTTTTCCTGTTCCGAATCTGATGTCCTCCTATCACTACATCCTCTCTACGGATATGGTGGTAGATGTGTTAGACTGTTAGCATTGCTTGTAGGGATGGAGTTTTAATTCTGCAACAGTTAGTATGACTCAAACATTTTTTTTGAAGTCTGAGTTAGGTTAAATTTAGAGATGGAAGATTTGAGGCAGTCAGTAAATGTAGTGTTTCATAAGAGGATTTGAACGTCAAGGAACTGTTTCTTCTTGAAATTAGGTTTTTGTGGAACATCTTGTTTGACTATCCTATTGCTTGCACCTTACTCACTTGGTGCTTTGAGACCTTTGGCATTAGACTTAGTGTCAGGGTATGAATTGCTTAAATTGATGTTGTTTGTAAGCAATTCATTCGCCTGAAATTTGTGATAGGTAGTCTATTGTTGGTATTTCAATAAGTCAAGGACGATTTTATGGTTTTTTTTTTTTTTTCCTTTAGATTAGGACCAAACCACTATTTGGGAGTAAGGGTGAAATTTTCATGTGCAAGAAATATTGGACATAGAGTAACCATAGTATGACTTCTTTTTCTATCTTCTCACATCTATACCTTTGGCAGTTTGGAGGAGCCGAGGAGGGCTATGCGTTCTTTTGGTGATAAATAGTCTTTAACTTGAGCACAGCCTTGTTGGAACCTTCAATGCTTGTTTAATGCTGGGTGATTATAAGGAGACAGTATCAACTAGTTTGGAACTTGATAGATAAAAAAAATCGTGACCAGCGGTTTATCCACTGCAACGGTGTGGATGGGTGTGTCGTGGAAATTGGGGCTAGGCTAAGGATGAGGTGTTGGAATGAGGCCCTGGGGATCCTGAAAAGGTGAATTTGTGAAGGATGCTCATTGGTTGTCTCTGGATGTGTCTTTTTAGGTTGATATCTGATAGCTAAAATTGAACTTAGTGGTATCGTACTTCCTTAATTAAATTTGTCTCTATTGTCATAGTTCACAATCCGTGGGAAGTTGAGAAATTAAGTGCACATTTTGGATATCACGGAGTACTATTGAGACATGAAGGGTGTTGGATATTTCGAGTCATGAGAAGTGATATTTTTGAGCACGCCCTTCGAAAGTCTTTGAGAGAGTGTATTATTGTGTTGAGTTTAAATTCTTTGTTAGTTTGGGTTACTTCTTTAAGGGCTCTTGACTATCCTTGATGTTTAGGGAGGATGTGGCACTTATAACCCTTCAGGGCTACTTTTGCTAGTCTATTGCAACTTCGAGTGGATGGGGTAGCCAGGCCAAGAAGATACCTGGGTGACGCTGGATGTAACATGTCGAATTGGGTCAAGGGTCGCCATGACCAATCCCCAGTGAAAAGGCAACAAACATATCTTTCCACTTATGGGTCTAGTGCTAACATGAGTTAGTTATTGGTCTGTTTTTCCTCCTCATCGCCAACTTGGGGTGGTTTTAATGTGAGACGATTTCGTAGGCTAGGATAGCTTGTCATGCCAGCAGAGGTCTGGCTTTCTTTATTCATCCTCCAGCACATTTTATTTATGAGTGGTTGAAGAGTCCTGTGTGTTGCGAGTATTAGGTAATTCTTTGGAACGGTGGAAAGATTGTTGTGAAGTGGAAGGTATTTTTTTGTATTTTTTTTTGTATTGCTAATTGTAAAATGGACAGCTATACTTGAATAAGTACCTTCTTTCACAAGAGTTATGTCATTTAAGATTGAGGGGATTTAGAGGAATGATGATTTCATGATGGTTTCAGGCTTCAGTTATCCCAACTGATCATATGGGTTATACATGGTTTTTGCAGATGGTATAATGTAGAGGGTTGAAACATGTGTGTCATGTGCTGAAATATTGTGAGACAAGGTGCATTTTTTTCCTCCTGTGTATGTTATGTATGAAGTTTGTTTAGTCATCTTCGTGGCTAGTTTTGGTGCCCTCTGGCATCTACTGAATCAGAGGTTGCTTGAAAATAGTGTTTTTCTAAATAAGGTAATTATTTGGCAGAGCCAGAGTTGAAGTTGCGAAACATTAGTTTACCTTTTAGGTATGATCGTAATGATTTTAGATTTCCTAATGTATGCCTGTTATCGTGGATATGTGAATCTAAATGATTTGTTGTATTTCTTTGTTATTTACCTTGTGCCTTGGGTCATTTTGCTTTGAGAATCGCACAAGGCACTGGGGTAAAGATGTTGTTACCTTGTGGCTTGGAGAAATGGTAATTGTTCATTAGCCTGCTGAGTGCTAATACAATCACTTTATTGCATGTTCATGGCAAAACATTCTGCCACCTTTGTGCAACCTGTGCAATCGTCACAAAGGGAATGCCGGAAGGAATAAGTGTATTGTGGTCTCACACTTGATTATTGTTTCTTAGATCAGTTTGTTTATCTTCTGCAGGTCTCAAACATTAACATAGCAGGGATCATATGGGCGTCAACATCTCTAAAGCCAGCTGTAAGTTGTACGAGAAACGACCACCAAACCCTGTCTAGCTTTTCTTAATATGATTTTGACAGTGATTAACGTAGATATTTCGTGGACATGGACTGTAATATGCTACTCTCCTCAAGGCTGTTACGCCTTTGTTCGAGTAATTGTGGTTGGTAGAGTAGTATCAACATTCTGTGATTGGTGCCTGTGGCTACATTTCAGTTCAGATGATATGTTAAGCTACAATCTGATTCGGAGTCCAGTGTTATCTTCTTTCCATATGTTATGTGTTCGGCTCAGCATTTATATCCGTCGATTTATGCGATATGGAACTTTTTAGCATGACCAGGGGCTCTCCCCTGGCGAAATTTACTCTCATACTGTATGCAGAATTAGAGTTGTGCCGATAGTAGTTACATGTAGGGAGTAACCATACCCAGTTTTACGCACCCCCATAGTGCCACCTTCTCTCCCTCCGCCTCATAATGGGTGCCTTTTCATCTCAAACCCGCCATGTCGACTCATGTTCACCATTTTATCATCTTTCACTTTCATCCTTCCACATATCTGTTTAGCACCCACCATAAACAACCAGCTTCACTCATCCTAGATCTCTCTTTAATGCTGAAGGTCAACGCCTCTCGTGGGGGTGGAAATTCTCTTCACTTTCACCAGAAGATGTTGACTGTGAAGAAAACTTTGTATTTCGAATCTAGAGAAAACTATTTCACCATGAAGCGTGAAGATCACATCATCGGATTTTTGTTGTAAATCACTTTCAGAGAAATACTCCGTATGTCAATACCTCGTAAAAGAAAGCGAATGTCGTAGATTTACACAAAATGATCAACATTCGCGTCAAATAGAAAAGAACAACACTTTGCAAGCTCAATATCGCCAATATAGATTTTTTGTTGAGAGCTTGGACGAAATGAGTTGAAGTTTTCGCGCTTTTCATTGGTGTTTATGTGTTTGATTGTCCTGTTATAAGATTCTTCCGCTTATCCTATGTAGAATTTACGTACGTCTTTATCTATCCAGAAAAAGAACGGATTTTTCATCAATCAATAATCTTTTGTTGGTGAAATTTGTTAGGTATCATGGGATACATGGATTGTCCTTATATACAATCCAAGCATATCACACGAGAAAGCAGATATTTTTTTCAACCACCTGCCCATTCAGACATGTGAAAGAACAAAGGATTGAACTACATTTTGCACAAAACAACCAATTTTTCTATTCTAATTTAGTTTCTGGAAAAAGCAACCATGCATCAATTTATATTTCTATAATGCTGGTGAGCGTTACCAAAGAAGAATGTGTACCAAGTCTAGTAGTCTACCAACCTCCTTCGGTAGTATAATGAAAATAGTGTTATAAATATTCGCAAACAAAGATATGCGAGAGTTATATAGACTCGATTAATAAAATCGGTATAGACTCGATTAACAAAGTCGGTAAGAAATTGACAGGTTCCATCGATAATATATTCTTTCATTAATCTTGTCAAAATATCATGATATCATTCAATTTGAGCTAGATACACGTCAAATACCTTGATATCATTTAATATGGGCTACATACCATAACAAGTGTTTATATTTGATCAGAATATAAGAAAGAGACCAAATTTTAGTTTAGTGAATGATAACACATAGTCTTGGTGAATTTGCGATGTTTGGAATGGGAAGTAAATGTAATCCAAAGGTTGATTCCTCAAAGATTTTTCTCTCTTGGGGCAGTTGTACGTGGGACAAATAATTAACCAATCCCGGCCCCGATAATGGTCAATACCTAGCCGACTGTAGACGACGTTGCGAGTTTGAATTCTCGGTAACATATTTAGGAGGAGGTGCATAATTTTTGACATGATTTTTTTCTTCTCTCGGTTTAAATACAGGACAAGAGTCAAATGACAAAGTTACCCCTCTTGTATTGGTAATTTGTTATTGTCATAAGTTTAAACTTGCCCTTCCTAGTATTGTACTCCGATAGTCCGATAGACATGTATAGTTGTATACAATCGTTTTCTTAATTTCCACTTAACATTTTTAAGATATGTTTAATACGTTCTCTGTTTTTATGCTCAATGGTTTTAACAACATAGTCAATGATTCTCGTTAGACGCTCAAGCATTTTAATCGTATCCATGAGTTTGCCACATTTGTGGCAAGTAAGTTGTCACCCCAATCCCATTTCTAGGAGAGTGTCAAAAGTCCAAAACCAATCAGTTTGTGTATTTAGGGGGGAGGTTATAGGTAGGTACGTTAGCAAATAAAATACTAAGTCGGAAAGGTTAAGATAGGTGGAGTGTAATGACAGGCTACTAGAGTATCCATAGCCATATGCATGATTGCCTTTGATGAAATGTTAATACTCCGTATATGTATGTGTCATTTTCATGAACCAAGAAATCCAATTGCCTTTCAATACTTTTAAGAAAATGCGCAATATCATAGGTGATCTTTTCCATTAATGGTTGAAGCCAAAAGTTTGTATTCCTTGATTCTCATGAATAATGATTAACGTGTTAAGTTTAGGCATGCATGTACAATAATGTCTCGTTTACCAATAACTCAATATACATAACAACGTCTTTTTACATTGTCACTACTGATTATAAATTTTCAATTCTTATATCATACTCGTATATGTTAGTAGAAGCGTTTTCCACTTAAAACTGTAACCTTTATCTTTTTCAATATGTAACTCTATTTATACTAGGACTGTTTTAGAACAAGATATGTTTAAAAAAAATCAGTTTTACACGTTCATATATTATCAGTAATCAGAATTAGAATTAACTATCTCATTGACCCCAAAACGTCTCTAAAATTCATATTCCATACAAATCTAAATTACTTATCGTGTGATCTAAAACTAATGAGCAGATCTTAAAAAGTTGACACGACGCTATTAGTAGAAAAGAATTTATGTTGTGTTCATTGCGATAATGAGACTAAAACTAACATTAGAAGTTGTATCAATGTACCTTTTTGAGCACGCAATTCATACATCCACGGCATGAATCAAGTGATCAACTTCTCGCATGTCATATATCGGCACAAGTCTATAACATATCATCATTCATATATAACCAATATGTGCGTGAATAAGTTGATTCATGTCGTGGCGTCCCGGAGTCCGTAATTGAGTAGCTAGGTAGGAGTGATAAGAGCAGAAGAAAACAGAGAAATCAAGATAAACAAAACAACGTCGAAGAGAGAGTAGTACTCGTAATAATAAGAGGAAGCAAAAGAAGATGACATGCAGCCGCTTTTATTGGTACTCCTCTCTCTCTCTCTCTCTCTTTCTCTCTCTATCTCTTTTGTTCATCAGACAGACGAACAAGAAGAAGAAGAAGAGAGTGTTTGTGTATGATGTGTCGTGTTTGTAGCTCAAATTAAAATTCCTAGAATCTCTTTTCTCTCTCCTCCCATGATCATTATTCATATTCATTGGACCCATCTAATTTCCTAAAAGCTTCATGCTTACGATATCGAATTCATTCCTCTTCTTCTTCTTCATATAATTGTTTTTCTTTTTCTGGGACAATGAGAAATCACCATTCTTTTTATATATGTATGTTTAAAGTTTCAATCTTTATTTATTTTTCATGCATTATTATAACATTTGTTTGATCATTAGTTTTATTTATTCATTAAATCTGTTTTTATTAATGTAATGTTTGATTGTTTTTTGTAGAGAAAAGCTGTGGCATCTTCTATTATAAATGTTGGGGTTGGTGTGTGATTGAAGCTTTGTTAATTGGATAATCATGGATTCATCTTTTCAGGGTAAAGTTCATCTTCTCTTAATTATTAATTTAAATTCATTAATTTTGTTTTAAGATGTAAATGTTGATTGATTTTAATTTGTTATTTTGTTTAGTGTGTGCTTGAAGTTTGTATTTTTATGGTTGATCTGAATTGGATCAAATGTTGAGCTTTTCTGGGTTGACAATGAAAATCCCTTATAAATTGTATTGTTGGATCTCAATTAATTTTTGTTTTTACTCTTTTCTGGGTTTTTCATCTTTTTACTGAGATTCCTAGGTAAATTTGATGTGTGATGGGTTTCAATTGATGGGTAATTTTCTTTGTTCAAAGATTGGTCGTTTTACTAGATTCTTTTTCAACCCCTTTACGCCCAGAAAAAAAGAGGGTCTTTTTCCATTGGCATATGATATAGTATGAGGGCTGTATTAGTTACATTTTGACCGCCTTTTGATGATTATGATGGTGATTGATTTCGGCATCTAGGGTTGTTTTGGTCCTACCTAAACTAGCTTAGTGGTTTGTGGAAGTGCCTAGGTGTTGTTTCTTGAGGTCAACCAAGTTAGGTTTGGTAGATGGATTTTGATGGACTCTTTCTGTAAGATGGTGGCAAACTACCTTCTTTTGATCTTCTCTCAATGTCAGTAGGCTATTGCTGTTTCGCAGCTGGCACGGTTATGGTGTAGCTCTGAGCTTCAAAGATGTATGTTTAAACTAGTAGAAACGGTTATTTGACCACCACACGACTATACGAATGGAGATTTATTCTTTGTTTATCAGTTGAAACCTGAAAGTCATCAGCTTTCCAAGTGTATGTATATTGTGTGACATTTGACTGTTCAGCATTCTGGTAACTGACTAGTCTTTACTGATACTGATAGGATCTTTGTACTTTTCCATGAACGTCCAACACTGTTTTTCTTCAGCATATGTCATTCATAATCTCGGGTTTTCCTCCAGTGGAAATTTCCTCAAATTACGTGTCTTATGGTTTAATCTGTTTTCAGGGGCTGTGTTGGACTCGGTGAAATGCAGTAAGTTGAGTATGGAGAAGAGAAGAGACATTGTGTATGAATTAGCAAAGTGGTCACAAGGTGCGCCAGAGTTGCTACAAACTTGGAGCCGCCAGGACATTTTGCAAATTCTGTGCGCGGAGATGGGGAAGGAGAGAAAATATACCGGGCTAACCAAGTTAAAAATTATAGAACATCTTCTAAAAGTTGTTTCTGAAAAGAGTTCTGGAGACCATGAAAGTAAAGTTTGTGAAACACAATCTTCGCCTCCAGTTTCCCAGAAGAGTTCAAAGAGGCCAAGGAAACCTGAAAATCCTTCTCGCCTTCCTGTATCTGCTTCTGCTACCAATATGCCCCCCTGCAACACCGATAGTGATTCAGCTACTGCAACATATTGCAAAAATGCTGCTTGCAAAGCTAGATTAAACACTGAGGATGTGTTTTGCAAGAGGTGCGCTTGTTGTGTCTGCCATAAGTATGATGATAACAAGGATCCTAGCTTATGGTTGACCTGCAGTTCGGAGCCTCCTTTTCCAGGCGATTCATGCAACATATCATGTCATCTGGAGTGTGCCCTTAAACATAAAAGTGCTGGCATTGCAAGTGATGGGCTTGTTGCTCAGCTTGATGGGAGCTTCTATTGCATTTCTTGTGGAAAGATGAATGATTTAATGAGGTAAAATATACATCTATTGATTAATTTTGTATTAGGAGGTGTTCACACTCATTTCAGTAAATACCGTTCGAATATTTACTGATTTTGTAGACTGCTTTCAATGCCATGTCCTCCATTTGTGCACTGTCACATTTTACTTAGATCCACAGCTTGATTAGTTAGGATACTTATAATCAGTGAGGACGAATGCACAATCGTCTTTGCTTCTTTCTGTGATTTCGTCACAAAACTCTTGTGACTTGTCTGTCTTAGCCTTACGCAAGGATTGCCAGATGTGGTGATTTTAGTTTAAGATTTTATGCCTGAGTTGAACATGACTTGAAAATTTGAACCCTGAAGGATTAAAAGATTTCTTAGGATTTCAGAAAGTTGATAAGATTCCCTACTTAATCAATTTCGTTTCTGTCTCAACAAGACACATTGTTCATAATATAGGTCTCCGTAGGGCGTTGGTCACCCATGAGGCCATGACGGGTAACAAGACTAACAACTTGGTCTTGTTGAGTCAGTAAATTATTGAGTTTTTTTACTTTTAAACTCCCTTGGATAGTGGGAGATATAGTGGAGGATTAATGGGATATTAGAGACTTCTTAGGAAACTGAAAAACTCAACCCGAATCAGTCACCACTAGATATACAAGAGTAGTCTGATTTTTAAAAACGTCATTTTGAGAATTGGAGAAAATATTCTCAAAACATAGAGAGACACAAAAGCAAGGCTTTATTGACCTCCCAGCTGGATTTGCGTTTGTGTCTCACTTATGTGTGTTGAGAATGTTTTCAGCGATTCTCCAAATGACGGTTTTTAGAGAGTCTGACTATGTTTGAGTTTTTCAATTTCCTAAAAAAACTCTCATATCCCATTTATTCTCCACTATATCTCCCACTATCCAAGGGAGTTTACTCAGTAAAAAAAACTCAATAATATACTGACTTAACAAGATCAAGTATTTACCCATCATGGGTAACCAATGTCCTATAGTCTCAAAAATCTTCATAAGCTACAAGGAGCTGGTCATTTATAGATGATACATTGGAAGCCACAAAAAGCTAGAAGTGCTCGCAAGGGTGGGTCTTTCTTTGGATATGGACTATGAAGATTATTAATGGTTAGTTGGGGGTGATCAGAAAGCACAGCTGATTTAGAAGATCAAATAGCTTATAATCTGTAATCAACCTTTCACCCCCAACAGCTTTTCACTCTGCATCAGTGTGGCACTAAATCCTCTCAATGGCCATGTCCAAAGTCACTGTTACCTTCAGTCAGTCTCTGGTACAGTATTAATATGGGAATATCTCTCCCCAATGCTAAATATCAACCAGCTTTGTATTCGCGTTTTTTTAGTTAGAATTTCCTATTTGAGATACAGTTCTTATTCTGGCATGTCTGATTTTAGTAAGCTAATTAGGCATGTCGTTTTCTGCTCTCATGGACACATAAGTTTCTGTATAAAGATGTCCTTACGTTCCGTGGTTTTTATAAAATAATTACTCGGATGTTATTATAGAAGCACGTTGGATCTAGGCACGCTCCTTTCTTGGAAATGTACATGCAACATTGTAAGTCAGATGATGAGCTAAAATGCAAGCTCTTTCGATATGCATCTCTGCAGATGTATTATCACAACTTGAACATTATGCCCCTAGGTAACTGAGCAAGTTGTTTACTTCTATATTTGGGCAGCCTTTTACTTTAGTTGTTTTAGCTCATGAGGATCATGTTTTTCCTCTCTTGTGCTTGCTTTTCCCTCTCAAAACATCAAAATTTCCCTTAATGTCATCTCTCGCCTTGTCTATGCTAGTGTTTTCTCCCAAGATTAACCCAAGTTCAAACTTTTCCTCCTCGTCTACTTGACGTTACTTAAACATTTGAGTAGCCTTGCTGTTTGGTTGTTTTAACTCGTGGAGAGTCCATATTTCCAATCATTTCACCGTTTTTTCCTCTCCAAACATCACAATTTTCTAAATGTCACTCATCTATGGTAAATTTTCTCAGATTTGGTACACCCTATGTTTCATACATGGAATTTAGAGTTATAGTTTTTTGTTTTTTGTTTATGGGTAAGGATGGTGGATTGGGTAAAATTGAAGTATTATGGAATGATAAGCTTTGTTTTGAGAGAAACTGGGAGTGAAGCGGGAACGTGAAATATGTATGAATTTGAATATTGATATCTAAAAAGAGTAAAGATCTGGCGGAGATTGAAGAAAGAAGATGTCTGTATGAAGAATTCTCCGCAATATCTGTTTAAATGGATGCACTCTCAAGTTAGATTACAGTGTTTAGAAAATATGACCACAAATGGCAGGATTCCATAGGTTCTTACAAGAAAAAGGCTCATAAGGTAATGTATTGGAAAAGAGTTTATAATTGGTAAAGAAAAAAAAAAGTAATGTTGCCTAAAAACCCTCTTATAGCAACGAAATGTTCTCGTGTACGTCATCGACTTTGTAAAAGTTTCATACTCCCTCCTGTTCTGAATGATCTTCCCATTTGTTTTGCAGTTTTTGACTAGCCATATTCGGACTAGTGTATAGACTAAATGAAAAACCTATTTGACTTAAAATCAAGTGAAACTTGTAGAATGCACTGCAGAAATCAAGTGGAAAACCTATTTGATCTATGTGTGGCTCCCAATATGGCTAATCAAAAACTGCAAAACAAAGGGGAAGATCGAACAGGAGGGAGTACATTAATTGATGTAGTGGCTTGTCCGAATTCATGTTCAATGCATTTCATTTTTATGGTTGCAGTTTATAATAAACTGATGTAATTGTGAATTGTGAACTATTACATGTAGATGCTGGAGAAAGCAGCTTATGGTTGCTAAGGAAACCAGACGGGTGGACATTTTATGTTATCGTATCTCCTTGAGCCAGAAGTTACTTTCTGGAACAAGGAAATATCAGGAGCTTTCTGAAACTGTGGATGATGCTGTTAGAGTGCTTGAAGCAGAAGTAGGTACCCTGAGCGGTGGTCCTGTTAAGATGGGCAGAGGGATAGTTAACAGGCTGTCTTCTGGTCAAGAAGTTCAGAGGCGATGTGCTTCTGCTCTGGAGGCATTTGACTTGAGCACTTGTCACAACCCGCCCCACCAAGGTAATTAAAACAAAGTTGCCCGATTATCAGTGTTTGTAACTTTTCGTCTTGAAATGAAAAGGGCTAGCTGACTTGCTGACGTGCATCAAACCTGTTTGTCTAGATCGAACTTTAGTTGGGGGACAGAAATGTTTATGTGATTTATTGAGACAGCCCATATAGGTTGAGATATGTGACCTCACTACATCTGTAAGGGTTTGGTCACTTCAAGATTAATTTACTTGCAGTCTTGCCTTTATAATAGAAACTATGAAACATGGAGCAGAGATGGTGTCACCGAGTTCAGAGCTGATCTTTATTGTTTCTCAACTCTTACGCCACACAACTGTGAAATCTGGAGTGTTTGTGGTGTTAGGATTTTGGCCAGTTGTCCCTTATCCCCGGCTGAACACCTTGCCCCTGGTCCAATAGCGGGATCAGTTGTATCCATGACCCAGTTTAAATACATGTGCAGAGAACATCTCGGATTGCCACTGAATCCGTATATATTGTGACCTGAAAATCATCTTAGGTGTAGATCTTTCTGATCTTGAAGTGTGGATTTATATTAGGCCATGACATCTTTGTTCTAACATTGGCAGATTCAAAAACGATGTCTCCTAGTATCATCAGAGTTGAAGCCATTAGTGCAACGTCGGTAACTGTGGTGTTGGGCCCTGATAATCCTACATCAGAAAACAATATAGGTTATACATTGTGGCATCGTAAAGCTGATGGCGAGAAAGAGAGAGCACGGCCAACTTGCACATTATTTCCTCCACAAACAAGATTCATCTTCTCTGGTCTTTCACCAGCAACAGAGTACATTATTAGGGTTGTATCCTTTGATAAAGCCAAAGAGTTGAGCTCACGTGAAGTCAAAATGACAACAAACATTTCTAGCAGCAATGGTGTCACCAAGAACTCTGCAGTAGAAAGAATTCACAGCCCAGCCACCAACTGGAGCAGTCTTTCTAACCCCTCTTCGGTTGAAGATGAAACAACTAATACTACTACCTTCTGTGACTTGAGTGAAAACAAAACCGAAGATTATTTCGACTATTACAAGACCAGCAAGAAGGTTGGTACAAAATCATCCAATGAGCCCCTCAACTCGACCAATGCCAGTGAGGATCAAAACCCTTCTTGCGGATCAGATGAGGAGCATGCAACGGGGAAACTTGGGTCATTGGATCAATCTGATACTGTGAAGCTTGAACCCAGACTTTCACCAGATGGTCAAACTGGTGACACAGTCAGCACTGACAACGGATCAAATGAGCTTGAAAAGTCTGGTGAGTTGTTGCAGCCTTGTGGCCGTCCTGAAACTAGCCTGCCACCAACTCCTTTACGAAAAGAAAGCTTGAAAGACGGGATCACAAAAAAGGGGGGATCAAAATCTTTGAGCAAAGCTCAAGATAATGGTCTAGGAATGGAAGAACATGGGAGAAGTTCATTGAAAAAAAGACGCTTGCAGACACAAGATGAGGAATGTGTTGCAGATGGTCCTGCTGGCAACTTGGAATACTATGTCAAGGTGATCAGGTGGCTTGAATGTGAAGGCCATATTGATAAAAGTTTCAGGCGGACATTCTTAACTTGGTACAGCATTAGGGCAACCCCACAGGAAACTAGAATTGTTAAGGCATTTGTCGATACTTTAATAGACGATCCTGCATCCCTGTCGGAGCAGCTTGTAGATACATTTGGTGAATTAGTTTCCAGCAAGAGATCGTCTGACATACCCCATGGCTTCTGCTTAAAGCTTTGGCATTGATCTGAACTCAAGATGATGATGCTCTTAGGTTACCGATTATTTTTGACCTTGAGGCGAATAGAATGTCTCGGTCAAGCTGATTCTTTGGCCCTGTTAGAGCATACTGGGAACTTCCATTCTTGTTATCCCTTTTATTTATCAACAGCCATTCTTCCATTGAGCACTGATAACATTTGTACACCATTTTTATGATTAATTCACAATTCTTCTACTCTATCTATGCTGTGACGACTGGAAATCTTCGTTCTGCATTTATCGTAATTGAACTATCTTAAGATTGATCTGGTTCCGCTGTATATTGTATATAAGCTTATAATTGATAGTCTTTGTCACGCTTATGTGGCTTGTCGGTACTTACGAGTACAATTGTACGAAAGTGTACTCTTCAATCTGAGTAGCAGTGCATGGCTTGAACTCTGATTATCAAAAGCCAAATGCTAAAAAGTTCGAACTTAAATACATGAACATATAAAGATAAAACGAGCGCGAAAGAAACACATTGGAATGGAACATCATGTCTTTACTCAGAAGCAGGTTTTCCACCTCGAGACCTTGAAGCCATAGGTTCGATTCTTATCATCACGAGTTCACGACTAGATAGAAGATATCATTATTCTTACAGTACATAGAATAATCAGCAACATCTAATAAGAAGATGATGACAAATACCAGAGGCTGGAAAAAAATACAGAACCATATATTACACAACTATGTATGTCTTAAACATCTGACAAACAGAAAATGTCATCACTTCTACAAACGTCAGCTTCCTGTCAAAGTAATGTTCCAAAATAGTCTTCAAACTTTTACCACTCCAAAATTTCTTTGTTTTTCACCTTCACATGACAACAAAACTTACTGTTTTTCTGCATGTACCCCTTCTTTCTATTTCCCTCCAATACCTGCACTGATTCCCTTACACTGCTCTTCTTTCTTTTTCTCTCTCAAATCATTCTATGCCAAAAATTGCAGCCTGCAGCACTGATAGGCTCTGTTTGGGATTTTGGAATGAATGCAAACTTGGTGTAACAATCCAACTGTTTCCACTACCACTATTATCAGGAACATTATTACCGTTATCATTGCTTGCATCATACCCATTATTATTCTCATTATTATTCTCATAGGCTAAACCATACTCCATTCCTTCACTGTGATGTGTGTGATCCAATGTTCCGAGGGAGGGCAGGTTGTAGTGTTGTGGTGAAGAGTGCGGCTTCAAGGGTAGCGCGAAGTTAAGGTTGGGATTGGTGGTAGGCTGGTGTGTAAAGGGTAATGATGCTGTAGCGAACTCGTCTTGACAGTCGGGTTTGATGGAGTCGAGGGTTTTGATGTCGTTGGACGTTGAGTGGTCGGAGATTGATTTTGATTTGTTGGACATGCCACCTACAGGCAGGTTGCTGGAAATGATGCTTTTCACGTCATAACGACTTATGTCGAAGTTGGTCACTGCGTTGAGGCCTCGGAATTTTATGGCTGCAATGTCATAGGCCTCTGCAGCCTCTTCTTGTGTACCTGTATAAGTTTTAAGAACGTCACTAGCTAGTATGACGATTGAAGTTCAATTGCATGATTATTAAGCCAAATAAAGGTAGCAGATCAGACAAAATGTAGACTCACTAAATGTTCCGAGATACAGGTCTTTGTTTCCGGCTACCCTCCCGATCCTCGCTTGCCATCTTCCATGTTGATGATGCCTAATATACATATATTAAAGACAATGTACAACAAATAGGACGATAATTTGGTTATGTAACGAGCTCGGGTATACACAAGTAAGGTTAATAGTTATACTTGTACCTTGTGACACCCCTGTAAATTGATGCTCCTCTAGAGAAACCACTGCTCTTCCTGTGTGAAAAAAATTCATATGTGAATAACTAAGAATCCATTAATTAGGTCTTACATTTAGAATATTTTGTTCATACAAGAACATTTTAATACCTTCGAAGTGAAGCTACAAACTCCTGCCTGCTCATATTCTTCATGTCCTCGAGCTCTTTTTCATAGTCAGATATCTGCATTATACCGAGGGTAGAAGTTAAACTCGGATACAAAATATTCGATCACCAACGACAAGGTTGACTCTATACATGGCAAGTTCATTTCACGTCACCCACGGCTACATTTGGTGACAACTTTGAACATAAGGTGACGGATTTGGGTCTATCATTGACCCGACCCGTTTCAACAAAAAAGAAGGAAAATTAGCTGACAATTGCAGCCTAATACGTACAAGAAAAAAGATCATACCAGGAAATTTGTTGTAGTGGTTGGACCCCAATATTTAAGAGCAGCTAAGTCATATGCTCTTGCTGCCTTCTCTTCCTTGTCATATCCCCCTAGTTATTATGGGAGCAATAATAATAATAATAAGTTCAGATTTCATTTAATAAAAACAATAATACCCATAACATTTTTTTGCACCTCCTTTTGCAGGAAGAACACGTAAAGATTGATTGATCCATGCAAAAAGAACCAATGTTTCATATTTCTAAAATGTTTTATGAAATCTTTTCAGAGTGAATTATTGAGATGAGACCCACAAGGCCATAGCCAATGAATATAAATTATGATTCTCGAAACAAAAAAATCAACGATGAAACTAATCCAAATTTCCAAATTAAATGGTGATCGACATGCATCACATGATCTTAAGCATGATACTGAAATGTAATAGATGGTGTGTAATCAACATGATCATTGGAGATGTTTATGACTAACGACTATAGATAAGTTATCGTCAGACTTGAATAGAGTACGCACGAGGACGCCACGCAGAAGGGATATAGTCTTATACCAACATAAACAGGAAGTGACTCACCTAAGTACACTGCACCAAGAAGAGATTGATGATGTAACATGTTCGCCCATTTCAGCAATCATTTGGCACGTACCAAATATGGCCCCGGCCCCCCCATTAAGGAGCACCAGTCAAGAAAAGCAAATAATTAGAATTATGAAAATTTAGAACATATCAATTAATTTTAAGACATTTAATTCACATTCAATTTAGTTTGTGCCTTGGTGTGTAGGATGAGTATACTTAGTAATCGATAGTTTTAAGACATGAAAGGAATTCAAACTAAACGTAAAAAGCTTGAGAGTATACGAGTTGTCGAGTACTATACATTACGAGCCTGAAAAAAAGGAAAAGGATGAATGAAGGATGTAAGCATGCATTAATATTTTACAAAGTTATGAGTGTTATAGTACATTATTGAAGATTCATCTGGGTCATACCACTCATTCTCTCTATTACACCCAGAAAGATTGAGACATTTTTTGGGAAGGAGCATATTAATGTACATAATAAGGTACTATACACTCAAGCACAAGAATCATTCATGCCTTTTTTTACTTTTCACCCATTAAAGACATGTTTTCATATTTGGCACATTCACTATTTCTGTGACATCATATCAAGAACTATTTCTACTTTGCAATTTGCTTGTGGACTGTGGACTGTTAGGAGATCTACATGTGACATACGGAGTAGACAAATTTGAAACTTCGAACATTCTCCCCAAAAGAAAAGAAAAGAATAAAAATATCGCTTATTGAAAGAAACGACTATTAGTACTCCACGAGTTATTTCAACCGATAACGGATAGTATTATGTGAGAGCAAGGACAGTCAAAACTGGGAGATGTCATATTTGCCTGAAACAAACTGGTCAAAAAAGACCATGCAAAAACAAACCAGCTTTTATGCACTTATATTTCCGACAGACGTCCATAGATTCGGATTGAATTAGACTTAGCCCACATCACTATTACACATGTTGCTCTCACTACATTTTAATTTCCCTAATCACTATTTTTTTCCATTGATCACCTCTTTTAAACTTCTACTCGATATTTAAATTATGAGAGGATAATATCGGAATTTTACCTTGACGACCTTTCCTGCTTTGGCCTTCCCTTCTACAGCTGTTGTCCCACAAATGTGCCTCATATCTCCCGGTCCATCTATGCCTGTAAACCAATTTATTTAAACTTTTACCATATAGATCGAAAAAATAACTTCGACATTCATTTCTTTGCGTTTTTCAAATGTTAATATACGATATGCTTATGTAACAAAATTGTAGACGAAAGTAAAATGCAAGAATTTTTTTACCTAGTGACACCACGGTAAATGGAAGTCCTGTGACCAAAACCCTCAGTAACTTTTTTATTACTACTTGATGAAACTGCAGTAACAGCTCTAGAAGGTGCAACCATAGCAAGTTGTTGTTGTTCACTTTGTTGCACAACTTGCAGTTGTTGTTGTTGTTCACTAGGAAATCCTCCTAAGTAACTGCTCACCACTGCTTTCTGCTCCGGCAGCCGCACCGCCTCGTATATAACTCTTTCACTACTCCCAGCACCTGCCACCGCCGTAGCATCCACCGCCGGGAACAAACCCACTTGTAACATCCCACCACCACCGCCGTCGCCGAGGAAGGGGAGTTCATGGTGGTGATGATTATTTGCACCACTGTCAACTACATGACCAACTTCACCTACATATAATTATTACACATTAACAAAATTAACTAATCAATAAACATGAAATGAATAAAGTTGGCGTTATCATGAGATATGTAACATAGTACAAACACGTACAAAAATTTTCCTCTAGTACTAGACTTGTATGTCAAATGTACCCTAACACGAAAATGATAACGTCCATGTACGAACACTTAGATTAAATTAACACAATTGGTTACGTACATATTTAAAATAACACAACCTAAATCAGCGCAAATAAAAAGGTTTCATCTTCGTAAAATGCAACAACATTAAAACTCATCACAAACGAGAATTTATTCACCTTATTATCCAATATAATACTATATCACGTCAAGTCGTCAACAATATTAAAACTTGTAACAAAAGGTGTCACTCACTTGGTCACTTACACTAATCAAGTAGTAGTAAGATTAAGATAGGACACCACGTCTACAAAGCTAAAATAATAAGTCCATAAAAATCTTCATTCAACTCCACTCTTCCTATCACTTTTTAGCACGCACTTTGGTAAAGTGCGATTCTAACTATGTTTGAGATTACATATAATTCTAAAATTTGGTGAAAATCACTATTGACATTTAATCTTGTTTGTCTCAAAATTGGAATTTTACGTAATCTCTAACATAGAGAAAATCGCACCTTAAAGTGCGTGCCGAATAGTGTTAGGAAGAGTGGACTTGAATGGAGGGAATATATGTAACACAACGTTAACAATGTTACCGCATGTAACACCACGTCAATAATGTTACCGCATGTAACACCACATCAACAATATTATCATAACACAGAGTAATAGTAGTAGTATGAAAGAAGGAACAGAAAACAAGGAAGTAGAGATAGAACTAACTGACCAGGAGAAAGAGGATGTTGGAAAAGGGAGAGGTGGTGTGGATGATGATGAGTAGTAGTAGTAAAACTAGTAGTTGTGGGATAATAGTGTTGGTTAGAGAGAGAAAATGCAAGCCAAGTATGATCTTCAGGGTTGCCTCTGCCTGGGGATGGGGAGCTTCTATTACAATCCATTGTTTATGCCTTCCCAAAACCTCAAAAAAAAATATTCACCCTAAACTAATAATCACTATTTTTTTTTTGGGTTTTTGGTTTTATTATTAGGGTTTTTTTTCTAGGAATTTTTTTGTTCTAGGAGATTTAAGTAGGATTATTAAGTGAAATGTTTTGGGTCAAATCTATTTTTTTGTGGGTTATTTGAAGGGTTTTAATGTTCTTGATTTTTGGGGCTGAAAAAATGTGTCTTGGGAATATGAAAGTTGAACAAAATAGAGTTATAGAGGTGAGAGAGAATCTAAAGGGTGAGAACACAGGAATAGAGGCGGTGGACTAGACTGGATTTTTGGGTAAAATGTAATGAAATGAAAATGTATGGGGTGTCCAAAAAATTAACAGTCTTTGCACAAGTATCGAGGTTTTTTCTTCTCCCCTTTGCTTTCTTTTCTTGTTTACAAACACATGTTCATCTTCTATAGGTTATCCATTAGTTCAACTGTTTGCTAGCCCTAACACTGTATTGCGGCCGAGCATGCAAAAGATATAGGGAAAATGGCGACTATTGGTGAGTCGTTAGATGAAATCTCCACCATTTTTCTTTGTCTTAAGCAAGTTGCACCCAAACACAGTGTCGGGGCTTTGCGAAACTCAATTCAACGAAGCATTTACTCCCTATAGTTGTTGACATTCGGTCTTACACTCTTACATTCAATCGTTTAATCTTACTGAGCTAGAGTTACTGCTAAAACTAAGATCGCGCTTAAATTAACTAGATGTCATATATGCAGATGACTAGGATCGATTTCTTTTGGACAATGCTAGATTATGTTGGTACGTAATACTCCGTATCACATGCAAGAAATGAAAAGGATGAACTAGGGAAAGCATTTTATAAACAAAATGAGGTGAGTGATCAACAATGAAACCTAGATTATATATGCACAGACATAATTGGATTTGGCAAGAATTGTGGTAGCATATTTGCACATGGGCCTTTACCAGTTTTGATGACACGCAAAACTCATAAGCATCAGTCATAGACATTGGACAACTCCATCTCTAGCTCACACGGACTTACCCTCCATGCCAAAGGAGTACACTACCTATATCTAAAGCACGAATCTAGTTCCGTAAAATAAAGAGAAACTTTTCGATACGAGAATACTATTTGTTACGTTTTTGTTTCTGAGATATTTGTTTGGATGTTCTTATCCAATATCAAGATTATATTTCCAGACTCATTGTCACTAACGACTCATGAGTCACAACTAAACATCATCGTGATATGAGATCACGAAAGTCTACCATTTTCCTCAATCTTTTCATATGTAAACCAACGACGGAGCATATGAGTAGCAAACCTCTAAACCTCTACTAGATCATGTAGGTCAGTCTATAAAAACGTGCTGTAATACAACTGGTCCAATTTTAACAAATGCATGTGGATTTCTTTAGCATATGAAAAATGATGGAAGTGCAAGGTCAGTGGTTTGATACAGCGGTGGGTGCTAAGTAGCACGTGACGCCCGCAATCCATTAATTACAATTACAAAGTCCACACGTGTGAGCTCTGTTTTGTCATAACTCTTAGGAAAATTTGCGAGACCGCACTTTATAAAATCAGATTTTTACGAGACCGCATCTTTTATGTTTAATTTTGCGAAACTGCACCTTTTAAGTCTATTTCTTTGCGAAACTGCACATTTTCTCATTTTCGTCCAATTTTGACCACTATCCGGCATTAACCCGACCTTACTCTTCTCCTCCAATTTTCCCCCCTTCCCCTCCCCCCCAAAAAACCCCTAAATTCTTAGGTCAAGTCAACATCGGAGAGTGGTCAAAAGTGGTCGGAAATGAGAAAATGTGCAGTTTCGCAAAGAAAAAAACGTAAAAGGTGCAGTTTCGCAAAATTAAACTTATAAAGTGCGGTCTCGCAAATTTTCCTAACTCTTATAACAGAAAAATTGATCATCTTATAATTGGCTGCAACAATTCATGAATCTGACCCAACAACCACATTTTTTTGATGGACCATCATATCAAAGATACAAGTTTATCCAATGTTTATTCGCCACAACATTTGCAAGTTTTGATTTTATTAAATACTCTACCCGTTATTTTAAATTGCTAATAAGAACGTGTATGAGAAACAAAGAGCGAATACTAATCCTACAATACTTATACCATTTTCCCGAGAGCATTGTGTAATTTACTCTCATCCTGCCAAAAGCAAATGCAAACACATCATATTACAAACTCTTACTATAGCCTATTGTTTATCGGTCTCTTACTCCCAACTTATTATGACGGTTATGCCAAAATTTTGTGCGATTTTTGCGGTTGCACATGACTAAATTTCCAGGTATTCTGTAGCTCTATTGCATTTCATGCAGCAAAACATAGCTACATGTTATACACATACATGGTCATAACATGAAGAGCAAGGACCAACGACATAGGCCACCTTGTCCAGACCAGCAGAGCAGTGCGCCATTGGCTGACAACGGGTGCCACAATGGAAGAGATCGAACAGCTAAGAACAGGAACATGGGTTTCAAGCTAGAAGAGTAAGGTTTAAGATGACGATCTAGTAATGGTTCTCTTGGTAACAGAAAGAAAGGACAATGGAACTATTTACCCACATCCACTTTCCGATTACTCGATTACAAGACCTAAGCTGAAGTCTGATAAAAAAAATCCACCACGCAGGGAAACGTTTTATCACAAAATATACAGAGGTGAATTCAGAAGAAATATGAGGAAGCAGTGAAGCAAGAGCTCTTTCGTTATAAGCACAGAAAGTTCAAGCACTGGCAGTGGACTTGAAATGCTCTTCATCAATTGTTGAGTACACAAAACCTTCATCCACGAGAGCCTGCAAGGACGCCCTGTTGATAGCCAGTGGAGCCACATGTAAATGTTAGAATAGAGGAATTCTGAAACAGAACCAACTCCATGTTTAGCAGGCAAAAGAAATATAGGCGAGATTTGAGGAAACCGTACATGATCCTATCATATGGAGCGTTAAGCTTCTGCATGAGCTCATTGATATGCACCCCTTTTTCCTTTGCCCTGAATAATTGGACATGAGAAAGTAAACTGATGAGGTAGGGAATGGAAAAGAATCATAATGCCGCAAGAAAAGCTTAATACTAAGATGATAGCACAGGGGGTCTTTCACTGCCTCCCCCCAAAAAGAAATAGGGTTACATTTGCATTATTCCAAAGGACAGACTCGGTACATAAAGGTGATGGTCTTGATTTCTCTCTAAGGATTTAGTTTCCGAGTCCACTTAGTGTCTCCCACGTGCCCTCATCAAAGACGAGATAATATAACAAAATGATTAGTTCCATTCCACATTTTCACTACATATGCCATTTGAATCTGGTAGTTCACTGAAAGCACCACTTTGTCACTGAAATGCCAGATCAACTTATTACTAGTCAAGATTAACTAGCTCTAGAGGAGATACAAAGTTTGTTAGGCCAAGGGGAAGAAAACCCATAGGAAATTCCGGATTAAAAGCTAAAAAAACAAAAAGCTCTATTCATTAAGCTCCCACATGATTTCCAATCTCTATACTTAGTGAGAACCTGTTCTTACTATTTATACAACGTTTGGTTTCTCACATGTTTAACTTTTAGATTCTTTTACCAAATCTTTTTTCTTTTTTCCTTTCTAAGGGTTTTTATTTAAGAATTTTCTGTAATTTATAAACTTTTTTAGACAAGAAAAATTATGAACTCCTTTAAATTTTATGATCCATTCTATATCTCTAAAAGTTCTGAGCTTCTACAAACAATGACGAAGAAAAGGAAGGAGGAAGTGTAGACATCACAAAGTTGACTGTGTTTCTACTTAGTTTCCAACAACGCTTTTCAACCACGATGAATTAAAAAAAAAAAAAAAAAAAAAGGAAAGAAGAAGAAATTCATGAAAAACTTACAGATTTTCAGGTAGCTGCAGATGATCCATCACCAATCTGTCAAGACCCTTAAAATCGGCATCATGTCGAGCAAACTGCAATGTGAGAACAAGAATATAGTTAGATTCACGCAAAGAAGTTACAAAATGAGAATTACGTGGTAGCATGGTGGGCATGCCTTCCACCTTTAAACCCAGAGTCCATGGGTTCAATAGCCATCACTCCGACATTGGAGTTCCCCATCTCTCCCTTTCACATGGGAGCTTTGGTTATTAAAAGAAGCTACAAAGATCAAACATTCAAAAGACTACTGAAATACATTACTTGATTCTGCGGTGTCCCCTGGTGTCCTCTGAAAGGGGTGCCATTAATGGACGACCTCAAAGCAGCATCAGCAGGAGCATTAGCTGCCTGCAATGACAACAAAATCAAAATCCACTCAAGTGTACTCAGAAGGCGTGAAAGTGGGTTAAGAATAAGATCATTACCGGCTTTTTGGTGTTATAGAAATGAACATATATGCACTCGATAAAGTGGAACGTAAGTTCATTGAAGTCAGCAATAGGCCTGTGAATAGACATACAAACTTAATCAAAAATGATGGTTCCATTTAGGAATTAACAAACACGATGACATTTTTCAAACTGTTGCTGCTGAAAATCCATCCATTATAAAGCAATTGCTGTTCCCTTTGAAATAACTGGCTTCATTTGAATACGGCTTTTTCTAATACAGTCTAAGGTATTAAGGTACCAATGAACATCATTTAGACAAAGAAAATTACAAGGTAAAGTAGGGATACTAAATCTGATGAAATAGGAACAATAGATGAACACTGGACTTGATTTTCCTTACAAGCGGATGCGTCCTGTTTATAGGGACATTCCAAAGTGGAAATCAAGCAAATGTAAAACCAACTAGCCAAGTGCATATTTTCCAGCAATAACTAATTGTGGTGGAGCAACCCCCCGCCCCCTCCAATTCTTCGAAACCCGGTAAAGTCATTGTAAAGCCACTTTGCAACCCTTATTATGTCAAAAGCCTGTCTTTGCCAAATGGATAGCCTACAAGGCATAATGAAACCCTTTCCAGTTTCCGTGAGCATCAGATCAAGTTTTGGAAGAGCAACAAAAGACAAATAATTATGTCAAGCCAAGAAAAAGGCAGATCTGCAGGGACGAGAAGACACAGGGCCTATAAGAGGAAGGAGAAAGAAAATTCAAGCAGGGTGTTCAGAAAATCTGAAGAGAAAGTAGGAAGACGAGCTAGAAGGGGACTGTAGAAAATACTAAAATCATCTGGTCATACCGGTAACTCATGAGTAAGCTAAGAAAAAGAAGATACGTGCAAGGACAACAAGAGGGGTCAATAAATAAGATTTTGAAGAAAAAATTGGTTATGTGTAATTCAGAGAAAACATCCAGTATTTGGACCTTTTTGCTCTTTGTTCTTGGTGGGGTTGGAATGCTGCAGGCTTAGTTACCCTAATTTCATATAACATATTGTAGACTCTGTAAGTGTAGAAGCACTGAATCTTTTGATGAAGGATCTCAAAACAGCTCCCTAATGTTAAGACTGAAACATTGTCTGAAGAGAGAGACCTGGCACAATCTAGCTCCTCTTGAATACCCATGGACCAATTACATGAGAGTCCAAAGATCTTCACAGCAATATGATTATCCTAAATACCCCAATGCCAACCAGAGGTTATGATAATGATAGCCAAAATCCCCCATCAGATGCTGCAGCCAACATATAATAACCAAGTCCTTTCAAACCTACAACTCCCCATATCCCGTATGCCTTATAAGTAGATTTGTCACTGTTTAATGGTCCTTATGCAGCATACATCTTAAAAAGTAACATTCCGCTACCACGAAGAAACTACATCCCAAATTACTATGCAGTAGCTTGAAAATTATTGCTAACTGACTCCTTGTCAAATCACTCGCGCACAAGGGCGCCAGAGAAGAAAACTTTATTGTTTATCGTCTTATCCAAAAAGAAGCATGAAAAGGAGAAAAAGGCCTAGAATAAGGTACTTTTTAGCACACAATAAATGCAGCTAAGCACATAAGTTTCCTGTTAAAACTCTGATAATCTTTTCTTAACTACTTAACTATCAGGGAGTCACCCCCTTGGTGTCCTTTTGAATATAATGATATCCTATCGTACCTATCAAGAAATGATAATCTACTTAACTATCAAAGAATTTATCTTTCCACATTCTAACAACCAACTCTTTTCTACATCTTATTTGCCATTCTGCATGGATAAAGCCAGATACAGAAGTAGATCCTTGCATTGCAAGAACAAATAAACCCAGAAACAAAATTTCTTTTGATGGAGGTCAATGTCTTCAGAAAGAACTAAACACAGAACTAAACTAATTCTCCACTACATAGACAAAACACAAGAAAAACCAAGACCTAACATATCAGAAGACCTAACCAAGAACTCCTAATAGCCCCATTATAAAGTACATACGAGTATACGACTAGTGCAACTATCTTCAAGCATGGCATAGAAGCTTCCAAAGAGAAGATAGCTACATCAAACCAACAGAAATTCCCCATTCGATGTCAATTACTTCAAAAACTCCAACAGCCCAAGATCACTTCACATTCCTATACGCTAATAGATTTGAATGAGGGCGGCTATCAACGGAAAGTCGAAAAACCCGGATGCTCTAGTTCTTAGTTTAAAAAAGCGCGCCTGAGGCGCGCCTAGGCGCAGCTGCCAACGCCTCAGAAGCCTGAGGCGCACAAGTGT
>JBBYHQ010143547.1:0-26731 GCA_038382645.1 Spergularia azorica
GATCATATGAGCCTTATTTTCCCAATGTGGGACAAACCAACTCCATAATCCACTTTCCAAATTTCGTAGTGTTACATTTTTACTATCTTTAAATAGTAATAATTAAAACATTATTACCTCACAAATCACAATTCACAACTCGAGTTCGTTTTCTTATAAGATACTGGTTTGATTTGTCGATTTGACACAATGTAAACTCGAGATGAGTCGATATGACAAACTCATAGGCCTATGAATTACTCTTAGTACATATCATTCTTCTCATTTACTGTACTGTATTAATGTCCAGTTTGATAAATCTCGGAGTATAGTATACCGCATACAACATTAATATTACCCCAAACCCCAGAACCTCATAGTTAGAGCGAGGGAGAGACGGATGTACTAGCAAGTCTTATTTCGACTTTGAAATAGTATTGTAGAATATTCCATATATACAAGTCATTTTCGACACACTTAAATATGTGAGAAAAATTCAAACTCGACCAGAGACATCTAAATTATTAAATTATAATTGTATTAATGATAATCAGGAAACCCACCGCATCATAGTATATCTCTCTCAGGATGTCCCTGTGCTGGAGGAGAGAGAGAGAGAGAAACATCGAAAACAAAGCAAAGAATTCGGTCTCTTCTTTTTTTCAATTTCTCTGCCGTTATAATTTGCTCTTTCTCTAAGATATTCTTTCTTGTAATCATCACCTTCTCTTCTTTAATACTTCTACATACTCCAAATCTACTAAAATTAATTCTAATATAGGGATTATTTCGCTTACATTTCATTTTTACATCTTTAACATACTAGTTGAGTATACTACAAGCTAACTAATAATTAAGCTAGCAAGACAGAGAGGAGAGAGAGAAAATAAGGAAGGAAAAGATGACGAATAGTAGTAATCAAGGAGGAGGGCAAAGTAGTAATTATGATATGGCGTTCAAGATCTTGTTGATCGGAGATTCTGGTGTCGGCAAAAGTAGCTTGCTTGTCACGTTTATCTCTAATTCTCTTGACGGTGATCTCCCTCCTACTATTGGTATGTCTGATATCTCTCTTTTTACTCTTTTACCCTTTTTTTTTTACTGCTAAATATTACGAGTATTATTGTTGTCTTCTTTCTCGTGAACTGAATTATGAGCATGTTGTTGAGTTGACACGAGACCAAATTAGTTAAGTAGATGTCTCGAGTTTGAGCCAAAGGTAAACAGTAGTGTTAAAAGACCGAATTAGTTAAGTAGAAGTCTTGTGCTTTGCTAAATTGCCGCTCTTTTTGGTCGTACCAACCTGGTTAATCTTTTTTTTTTTTTTTTTTTTTTTTTGGGGAATTTGATGAAATTAATATTTACATTGAATTGTTTGATGGAATTTACTAGTGACGTGTCTATGACGGCATTCTGGAGTTAGGTACTTGAACGAACAAATGAACAATATTATGTTGGGTATGATATGAATGTGGTTTGTAAAATTGGAATCTTGGAATGTTAACGTTTGATTTGAATTTCTCTCACGTATTCAAAGCAAGCATTTATCGAGACGGAGTAGCGGGTATCCCATGAGTGTATGATGAACATCTATTTGATGTGGTATAATATGTATGTGATGGATCATATTAGTCCAAATGAAGCAGAGCCATGTTATTTATTTGCCATCAAAATTTAAGGGTTCTTTTTTTCCTATTTTTTGCGAAAGTTAAGGTTTGTTGTATGCTTTGTTAGGCACCATATAGTTGAATTTCACATAAAACTTGTGTTCCACAACAACTTTTGAGTTCATTAGGAAATTGCGTCAGATTATGGTGTGAAATTGTGTGCGCGATTCTATAAAGCATGCATTGCTAAGTTAGTTCTTTGTGATTTTGTGTAGGAGTGGATTTCAAGATAAAGTTGCTCACCGTTGGAGAGAAGAAATTGAAGCTCACGATATGGGATACCGGTAATTAGTCGTGGCTCCGCTGTGCTCTTTAATGGTTGAATGTTACATGAATTAGTAATCCAACACAAAGTGTATATCAAGAAGGTTCAGCGGCGATGAAATGTGGGGGTTGTATGTATTAGTATTACATGATATCAATAATCTCGTCTCTTAGCCTTCTGATGTGGTGCTTACTGATTTCTTTTTTAAGAGTTTCGTTGAACTAATTCTTTACTTAGCTCGGTAAAATGTTTGCTAATTTATGCATGTCCTCCTTTTCAGCTGGCCAGGAGAAGTTCAGAACTCTAACAAGTTCCTACTACAGAGGAGCTCAGGGAATAGTTCTTGGTATGCTCGCCGACGCTGATTTTCAAATTTTCCATATTTCAGACCGTATGAGCAGCCGGTATATAGAAATCACATGTCACGATAACATATAAAGTAGCATTAGGATTGGAAATAATTAAGATGTCTGTGGATTGTCTGACATTGTGTTTGGGTGTCAATTTCATTCGTCTGGAGATTTGCTGAACCTTGATGAGTTTAATTGTTTTTGCATGATGTTTTGATATGTTTTCTAGGTGATCATGTAGAATTAGGTGTGTCAAGTCATGTTGAAAATTGTGGTTCAGAGACAGTATAAATCACATTTTTTGCGGTCACTCGACTGGATTAGTAGCTCTAGTTCATCTATCTCTAATATGGACACCATTTCCAAATTTGCCGGGCTGCAATTTTGCATGAGAATCTCAAACCCGTTTAACTTCATCTTTTGTCTTCTTTTCCTTGTTGGCATTATAGTGTATGATGTCACACGAAGAGAAACATTTACAAATCTGTCTGATGTTTGGGCAAAGGAGGTGGAACTATACTCCAGCAATCAAGATTGTGTGAAGATGCTAGTTGGAAATAAAGTTGATAAGGTATTATTGTTTCTTCAAACCGATGTACATGACTTCAAAGGAATTGATGGTGTAGTGATAGCTAAAAAAGTACTCGCTTGTTTCTGATTCAAGGATTCTGAGAGAGCTGTAAGTAGGGAAGAAGGAATGGCTCTTGCACAGCAGCTGGGGAGTCTATTTATTGAGTGCAGTGCTAAGACCCGGGAAAATGTCGTGCAGTGCTTTGAAGAACTGGCTATGAAGGTAATATGCTACTTTGATGAGCAACATTCTGCTCAGATACTCGCTGTAGATATGATTTGATTCATATGCTCGTATATTACTGTAACCCATTTGCTATAATTTTTCCAAGCTGTGTTGAGCCGAACTGTCAGAGGAGTAGTCATAAGAGGCGTGCCCTCTTGACCTCAAAAAAAAAAAATGAGTGCACGTTCTTATAGAAGTTGAAGTACCTTAATCCAAATTTACCATATGTTAACTTCATCTTCAAGGTGAAGTCCTGATTTATCTTTTGCTTATCCACAGATCATGGAGGTTCCTAGTCTTTTGGAGGAAGGCTCAAATGTAGTTAAAAGGAATATCTTGAAACAGAAGCCAGAAAATACTCCTCCCTCAAGTTGCTGTTCCTGAATTGGTGGGTCAAGTATAAACGTTCACCGGGAGCTGAAAATCTTGGATTAGCAGCACCATTGGTCTGGGGGAATATCATACATGTACATTCTCATTTCTTGCATTTCCTTGTATGTGCTACTTGGTTTACGACGAGTTTGTGTTTTATACATTGTCCAGGGCTTTTTAGCAATCAATATTCTGTGGGTTTTGTACATGGAACTTGTGTTGGAATGTATGGGTCAGAGGAAGTCCTTGTATGCCATGGTTGTTCAATTTCAGTAGACAGAATTACTCGTGGATTTGCAAAATTACGTCTCCAGCCGAGTTTTGAAGCACAAAAGCATGCACGAAGTCAAAAAGGTGCTAATGTATGAAACTTATGAACTGTTGAAACTGATCAGGCCGAGAAGTTGAATGAAGTGGAAATTGAAAGTAAAAGCTGCTTTTATCTACCCTTGACACTCTGTACTCGGTTTTGGGATCAGTTCGATAAGTGACTATGAAACAGATCAACCCTTCTCTACCCTCAAGTTCCACTCTGATCAACCAGCTGGGCACTATATGATACTCCCTCCATTTCATTAGATTTTTTACATTTCGTTTGAATTCCTCACATATTCAAACCAAATGCAAAGAACCTAATAAAATAGAGGGAGTACAAGAGATCGGACACACCTCATCCCCCTCGTGGAATATTAAATGCAAGAACCAAACTCGAGTGCACAAATCACAGTATCAATCGATCATGGTAGTTCCCTCGAGTGTTCAAATCTCACGTCTTCAATACATGAAACATTGAGACTAATACTATTGCTCAAGTCAGCTGCTAAACCTAATCAACATGTATAAGCAGATAAACACACTTCACCTGCAAGACCGTAACTGCAGGAGTTCCGACTCATTGTCACTGAGATAAGAGACCGTAACAGAAATCATCTCTAACGCTATTCATATGAGATGTCAGTTATCTGAACTAAAAGCTCTTATTTGGAATGGGTGCAAACGAAAAGGTTGGAGGAATAGAAAACGTATCATAACAAATATACACGACCATCTATCAGGCTATCACTACATCTAATCTATCTATGAAGATTTAATGCCTCAATTAAGAAATAACAATGATCATAATATACACCTTATCAATATGGCTAATTACACAACCAATTCGCCACTTAGACCGGCCAAACTGAGATGAGAAGACCCTATTGCCAGCATCAGAGTCCCAGGCACGCCTCAATTTCTTCCTGGAGGTGGCTTCCCTTTCTTCATGTTTCTGCTATCAATTCGAATACGATCAGCGTACATAGGCAGCCGAATAATCTCGTTTATCTCATTCAACACGACGTCCTCAGTTATATTGTCCTTTATGCTTTTCATGACCTGCAAAATGCGGTAATTAAGCATAACTCCAATACAAATTGCAATTTAAGTAACGATGCTTTGAAAGGGAAAAGAAAAACTATCTTGAACCTTTTTGTAGGTATTGAATTCATTTGGGGTTGTCTTATCAACTCTCACTCGCATGCAGACCCACACATTTTCCTCTGAATCATATGAGCACTCAATAATCTTTCCAGAGAGTGAAGCAGCATCAAAGCCATCTGCAAGAATTCAGGTTTCAATAGCATTCAATACCCGAATAAGCAATGTACAAAAGACCAGATAATTTTAGATGAAACGTCATCAACTACCAATTCACCACCAAAGCTAAAACCCGGTATCAATTAGGAGTATAAGAAAAGAAAGAAGAAACCAAGACAATCTCTACAAAATGCTACAGTGAGTAGACCTGATGTTCTCAGCAAAACGAAGTAGGCACTGAAACCTATAGCTCCTAATCAAGAGAAAATATGAAAATCATATCTGCACTTTTGGCCCCGCACCTAAACCCAATGTCCTCTGAACATTTTGGTCGATAAATTCTCACCGCACTTTTCTTCTTCAAAAAGTCTCCAGTTCTCTATAATGTAGATTTTTTATTACTATGTTTTCTGTCACTTCACATTGACTGTGCTCATGTTAGACTTTGTTGATTGATCTTAAGTTTAGGCCCCAAATGCCCAACAAATATACCCAAATGGCATATGCCACATACTCTACCTTCACCTGTCAAAGGGATTATGCAATTAAGAGTTGCAGGGATTCCATAAAAATGCAACATAACTTATTCCTGAAAAGCCTCTACCATTAAAATGATCCCAGCAAAAACAAAAAAAAAAAAAAAAAAAAAAACAATGATTGATGCACGTAATGTGTTTGGATATCATGGAAGGGAGGGGTTGGGAAAGGAGAAAAGGGGACTGAAGGGGAAAGGGAAGGGATGTGCCCACTCTCAGTTTCCCAATTGATGGAGACTTTGTTTATGAAAGGCGGGAACATAAATTCCTCCTTTGCCATCCTTTTTCTTATCCAACTCTCGAAACAAACAGAGGAACATTCATCCCTCATTAACATTCCTTACCTCCAAATGCTTTACCCAAATAATGGGCAAAAAAGGAGTTACGTGTTCGGTTAACTATTCCAAAGAGGAATCCAGCATTCCATTCAATCAAGAGGACTGGGCAATCAAAATCAGGCTGAAAAGTGAAAAAGGAGAAAGATCAAAGATCACTCTGACCTCCAAAGGAAACCCTGTTGTTGTCCATCAATCGCTTCTTCCCTCGTTCATGCACATAAAGATGTTCAGTACCATCTTCTCCTATCTGGAACCAGAAACAAACAACAGAAATATCAGTGACCGCTTCCTTTAAATATAACCGAGAGCGTAAAAACACAGATTTCAAAACATCACCTCAAATAGAAAGTCCACTGAATTCATTTCAGGATATTTCCATTTCAAGAGTCCCTCATGAGTCTTGGGAACGTAGGGATCATCCCAACCCTAATTATGCAGAATGGGAAAATCAACGGAGAGAATTATATGAGTAGTTGATGCAAAAAAATGTGCCCCCGTATAAGTTACAAGACAATCATCATCAAAATTTCACAACAACTGAAAAGAAAAGGCGGTAATATAACGTAAATGAAGAAAATACGTCTATATTCTACTATTTTACGCAAGTCAGCATCTTAAGCATCCATAGTCATGCGTAAGACCGTCTTACCTTACGTTATTCAGCCACCCTATCGCACATTGAAAGTTGATTAAAGGGTCCAATGGGTCCAACCGATTCAACAAGACTTGAACCAGATGTTATATTTATATAATGTGTTCATAAAACGAATAAAAATAATAAAAACGTATAATAATAAGGGATCTAGGAGAGGGAAATATCAACTTTAGTTTTGGCAACTACCTAAATTGATCAGAAAAAATTGGTTTACCCTCATTTTTTTTCTTCCCTATAGTTAAAAAAAACTCCCGGCAGTCATTCTGTACGTCCGATTGTCCTCGATTCCTAATCTCCCTGTAACTTACTTCCTCTCTCTCCATAACTTCTCAGTTCCTTACTTTTTCCCTTAGTTCCAGCACGCACCCCTGCCCGGTCCCCCCAAACTATGTTTACTCAATTTGGGTACGAATGTTGGACTTGGGCAATTTATGAAGAAAAGAAAAAAACGCTTGTTTTGACCAAAAATGAAGATCCAAGTCATACGCATGTCCGAGCTTCAACACGGCACACAGGTATGTGAGGTAAAATATTTGGATTAAACTTGTCGGAGTAACATAGCCCCCAACCATTCCAGCACCATCATGGTTACCCTATCCTATTCATAAACAATGTTCAAAATATTTGGATTAAACTGGAATCACCATCACCGGAATCAGCCCACCACCGTCCCTATCCCCTGTAACTTTAACTTTTTTTTCAGGTAGCTTAAACTTTCTTACACAAGTTAAATAGTCAAATTTTGAATGGTTGGACTTTTATTGTAGAGAAAATCCCAGATTGGAAGCTGAAATGATTTTCAGAGGGCGACAGGAATTAATTTTTGTGAATTTCTTCTATGTGTGTGCGTGGGAGTGCATGTGTGAGAAAACGAAGCCTCCAAAAAATATACCATATAGCAATTGGCAATATGCATGTACCTGAAAAATAAGACCATCAGCATCGTGTGAAAGTATTGGGATCATTTCCTTTAAAACCTTCCCCACAGTTGAGAGCAACCAAAAGTCCTTCCTCCTAACCTGCGTTTTACCGGATAAGGTACAATTAAACACAGAAATAACATTACAATGATGAGAATGGTTTGCTGACAATGGTACATACACACTTCGATGTAACAACATACCCTAAATGGTTCTAAATCGTATCTGTAAAGTGGTTTCGAGAGTGTGTCCAATGACCGCCGATCAAGATTTCGAGGCTCAACCACCTCTTTGTCAATCATCTTCCAACGCTCACAAAAAGGCCTCTGCAAGGTAAATATTGATCAAAGCCGTGCGAAGTACACTACTTCATTCTCATTATTGAGAGTTATTTGAATATCACAAAGGATGCAAACACAGGATCATACCACCAGAAGATGTGAGTTCAATTAATAGAAGATTTTATCAGGCAAGAGGATCATTGGAATATTTAAACAAAATTGCTGGTTGGAAGGAAAGCCAGACTAACATCAGCAAACATATGATCCTACAACACATCAGCAATCAAACTCGTAAGGCTTCTGATTTATACTCCTTTTCAGTACAATTAGACAGACTACCCTTGTTCTAGGAAGGAAGACCACTCCAGTACCCTACTTTTGGAAATTTGTTATTGGAAAACATTACCATGACTCATACTCAATCAAAAGGCAATCCAATGAAGGCATAGGTGGGAGCTGGCAGCTAAATCCTAACATCTTATCTGCCATCACTTAACATGTTGATTAATTTTGAAAATAGAAGGGACGAGAAGAAAAATAGAAACAAAAACAAATGGCAATAAATAAAAAAAACCAACTACTAAGTTCATTAAAAGGGAAAAGTCATGATAAAGCAGCTTGAATACAAGTTTCATGTCAGCCTGCGCAGCTGTCGATGGGAAGGTCACAGGAGCAAAACAATTAATGGATCACTGAGAAAAACACTCTTCCATACTTCCTAACAATTTTAACATTTAATTCAAGCTAAAAAATACCGATCTAGGGTTTGTGTCTTGTAACCATAGATCTTTAAATGAATGAAATAACTTCAGAACAAGTGTACTTTTTTTGTTGTCCACTCAAACCTATAGCCCATGTCATGTACACAAGGTCAGGCTGACAAAGACTCACAGGGATATACGTCCAGCATCTCCTCAATGTTAAGTTAATGTTTGCAGATGCACATCAGGTCGGCATGATGAGGAGAGGTAAAAGAAAGGGGCAAAATTTCGAGATCACTCCTTATGGAAGATTAATATCCAGGTATGTAGAAAAAAGTAGATGAAGAGAGAACAGAAAAGATGATAATGCAATGAATGTTGCTAGAACCAGGGGTGTCCATCGGCCGAAAAACAGGCCGGACTGGACCGAAATTTTCCGTAGACCAAAACTTTTGGTCTAAGCCAGACTTGGCCGGATTTTGCACCACCCCTCGCCCTTCCTAGGATATTGCACTGGGAAGACTTCTGAACTTTAACCACAAAGATTTCATACAAACAATTACCTAGTGAGCATTTTGATCCGTTGAACACTGTCATGAATAGCTTAGCTCATCCACTCCACCCCCTCCCCCAGGGAAAGGGAATCACGAGAGCAAAAGAGACGAGCCAGGCAGGAGCTTAAATTAAATCTAGGGTCATAAATTTAATTTCAGTTACTCCCTACCAGGTTACCCTGTGCATATGTGTGGGACGTTAGTGCATGTGTATGAACAACACATATGACATATATGTAAAAAATCAAACATGACAGACGTTTATTCCCCCATTTCCCTTCCCCGAGACATCAGGCAAGACAATCAACCAAAAGTCAAGGTTCTACAAATGACATCACCATCATAGCTAATACCTAAGGCGCACAAAAAAAAAAATATATGCTTCTTAAATTGTTTGCCACAAACTTTTTTTTTCACAGAAACCAGCACATGAAAAATAATAACATAACGCCAATAACAAGCTCAAATCATACTGTAAAACTAAGGGTCTGTTTGGTATCGTTTTCTGTTTTCAGTTTTCTGTTTTTTTTTTAAAACCAAAGTCCCGTTTTTGAAAACCTGAAAAAGTGGTTTTCAGTTTTCAGTTGTCAGTTTTCATTTTCTATATGACTATTATAGACCCAAACAATTTAAAGTTAATTTTGTAAGTTATATTAACTAATTTTTTACGCAAAAAAACCAAAAACTGAAAACGGCAGTGATACCGAACGGGCCCTAAGCAAGCTTGTTAGAGATTACAAGTCAAGGACAAACCTCAATAATGGATACTCGATTAATTGCAATCAAGTCATAGATCAGGTATCTCCTTTCTTGCTTCTCAGAGCTTATGGTATCAATGACCATTTCACCATCGAGTAATGTAAATTGGTGAAACTGAAATATGAAAAATAGCCACATTAGCCTATATAAATAAAAGAGGTTTCTTTTCTGCTAAATGATATTTCAGTCAGCATTCACTCACTTCCTTCATATTTTTGCAAGGAAATCTCATTTGGACCCTCCGAAATTTAAAACCTCTATCTATAAGATAACACCCATCAGGTGCCAGGAGCAGCATGTATCTTGTGCCATCAGCTTTCCAAGTAGCATAGTAATAACGTTGTCTCAGCAGTTGCAGGTTTTCCCTGTATCAGAAGAAAACATCATATCAGACTACTAGAGAAGAAGTCAAAGTACCAAAAAAAAAAAGAATTCCATCTGTAACACAAGTAATAAAAAGAGGGGCATGTAACCTATCAAGTGAGACTGGATGAGATCCTGGAAATTGTGAATGACCCTTTGCCTGCAACCAAAATATTACAATACAGAATTTTGAAAAGTGAGAAGACTGAGGAACGGTTTAATGTATTTAAAAAGGAACTTCAAAACAAACAAGGTAGACGCAACAAGGGTACAACGGGGGGCTCTTAGTCCAGCTTACACGAGATACTCGAATGAAGTGTTATCAAAGTTCAGGTGATGATCAACAAACATGAACATCTAATCAGCAACATACATGAAAGGAGTCTTGACCAGACAAACATAAATATATACTAATATCCCTCTATGCCTCTAATAAAGTGACGACTTTCGGCGTTCTTAACAAAAATCAAGAGATTAGTAATATACAACAGGGTGCCCAATAGTTATGATCTTGCAGCCTACAAGACATTGAGACATTCAATCTTGCCAAAGTCATCTCCCCAGGTTTGACAAAACCTATGTACAACTTTTTCAAGTTACTCCCATTTTTCATGGTGTTACTACTTCCTATGTCACTCTGAACTTGGGCCTCTGAGGTACACATTTGATACAATATGAGATCAGAAGGTTGGGTTCATTGACAAGTAATTGAGTGAAAATCTAGGGTTTCCATTTCAGAAAGCAAAAATCATCTTGGACTAAACAGGGGTCAAAAGGACTTATCCTTCTAGAACACCCATGTCATTGCCGACATTTAAGGTCAGTTATGCAAAAGGTTTTTTGTAAAATCATTCTGGTGGGTTCCTGACATCTTTTGAGGATTCTGACTTCTCCAAGACCCGAAGAGAAGAGAGTGCGAAAGGGAGAGGGCTGTTACTCATGATGTCAAAAAAGCAGATGTGCAAGAGAGTAAACAATGAAATCTAATGTAGTAACTGGAAAGAGAGCCTATTTTGTGTTGGTTGACCCTTCTAAAGAACGCACTTAGGATCAAACAGATGTGAAAGGACACAAAAGATGCAAACGAAAATAAACAATCGCTTTTCTTTGAACAGCGAAGGCTCAAACTGTAAGGGTACAATATGCATCAATGAAGAATACAAAAGGCAAATCTGAAAGCCAAAAGCAGAGAAATGACTGCAAGACAAATGACAGCTTCGAAAGAGAAAACTTACCGGTGCAGAAAACCTAAACATTTCCAAGCAGAATCTACGCAATTGAAATTCTTGTTCATCAGGTATCTTATCGCCCAGAACATCGTCATTGGTCAATCTTACGATATTTTCTTTCTTCTCCTATATAAACAAACAATCGACACTATATTGAGGTTCTTAAGAAATAGCGACAACAGAAAAACTCAAAGGTATCCTAATTAACTTTGAGATTACAGTATTGGAATTTCAGGCCTAAAATATTATAGTTTTGAAGGACATGAACCGGATAACAGCAATTTAGCCAAAAACAAAACCCTTTTCTTGTAAGTACAAAGCTTCCGCAAAATGCCAACTAAAGACATGTTTAAGAGGAGTAGGTTAGCTAGCCGGTGTTCCTAGTGCAGTAAGGATGAAGAGACTATTGACGATCTTTTGCTCCCCTTCCCTTGGTTATTATCCCTATTGGAACTATCAGAGTCTTTCGGCTTGAGTTGGGTTCACCTTCATATTTCTTAAGGCCACAGCTCTTCTTGCAGACTTCCATATTGTACTTCAAGAATGGAAGAGGAATAGACAGACCCTTCTCCAGCTGGAATTGTACTTGGATTGAAAGGTTCATCCTTTTTCTTTATTATATTGTTTGTACTCGTCAAGAGTTCAGATCATACTCTCACCAGCAATCATTCTCCCTTTTGTACATATAATAATGATGCTTCAGAGTCTAAGTTTGCCTAACCTATCCAGCTCTCCTTTTATATGCAAGTATTACCCACTTGATGCCCTTTTCTACAAACGAGTCACCCCTTGGCAACCTTTAATTGATATCCTCTTACAAAAAGATATACATATAAAATATTTTATGTTCCCAGTGTAAAATATCCTTTCATGATCTTTTTAATTCGTCAAACGCATCCAGACCAGTTCTCAAAAAGCAAAAAAGGTAAACCACGATAAAATTAAGGGACAATATCAGATCCAGTACTAGCTTAGCCGAATCTAAATTGACGGAGAGCAACGTTTAGTCCAAAGTGATGAAGTGTGTAGTTGAAATTGAAAGGAAATCATACATTGATAGGAGCATACGGAACACCGTCATCATCTTCAGGAAGAGCTTCACCGTTTAGATCAAAGTCAGAAGATCTCTTCCACTCTGGAGTGGATGGGCACACAACCAAGTCCGGTTTGGTTTCGTGGTAAAAAGCGTATAATGCATCAATGTAGTCCGGTTTATAAATCCCCGGAGGACGCGATTCTGCAAATCGTTGTATAGCCTATCCATAGGAGGAAAAACATAGAGATACTAAGCTTATCAAAACAGAAACTCAACCGATGACTGTCTACGACCAAAACCATAACTCACCTCAGTTACTGTATCAGCTTGCTGTGTTCGCATCAGATAATGGACTATCATGTAACCAGTACGATTGTGACCATGTGTACAATGGACGAATACACGCTTCTTGGGTTGTCTCTCATTTTGATTGAAAATATATTGTGCAACCTGAAATGCACTTGAGTTAAAGCTGTACATCGCCAATACATAAACAATGTAGTATTCAATAAAAATGAATCTTGTCAGATTATGCACACAATAAAAATTAATATCGGATAACAATTACTCCCAGATATAAAAAGGGTGACAGTGTGACACCCTTACAAATACAGCATACTAGAGTAGAGAGACCAATAACTGACCAAGTGCCCACTTATATTAATTCTAGGAAGAATAAATTCTGTAATACAGCTAGCAGTCAAATTCCACAAACCAAGGTACAATATCCAGAGACCAGTTATCACGAGATGTAAATTTAGATAAATATTGGCTAAATCTAATCACAAATACATTACAATGGATCTTACTTGATAAAATTAAGGTAAAAGCCAAACGTAAAACAGAAAAATGCAATGGCTGGATGTGGGATTGAGTAAATCAACCCATTTAGTCATGTACTTGTACCTTAGCTTGAACATCAGCAATTGTTGTTATATCAAAATATATAATCCCTTAAACCCAGATGATATAAAGCATAACATACTTATCAATGAAAAATTTCTTCTATCGCAAATCAATGATTTTTTTTTTTTTCAACCTCCATCGCCCCTTTCATCTACATAACATAGTATCCTACACATAATTTTGTGAGTACCTCCGAGCAAGCATAACTTAAGTAGATAAATTAAATCATTCTTATGCAGTTGCTGAAACCATATCCCTCCATTTCCGATGACCTCAAACAAAAATTATTCTTCTGATTATTTGAAGACTAAATCTGGGCTCTAGATCTGCTACTGTCTGTCTCACAAAGAACGTCCTATGATTTCAGTTGTCCCAATAAGAATGGTCCTCTTTAAGTGAATGTTTTCCGAACAGAATATAACTTCTATGCCCTTACATAATTAATAGCTGACATTAGCCAATAAAATATTGATTAACAAACTGGATAGGAGCTGAACACATAGCAAATCTTTAACATAATAAGATATAAGCTCTTTCAGCCACAATGATCTTAGGTGTACAATGAGCAACATACCCAAGAGGGTAACCCCAATAAACTTGGTGATTAACATATCCAGGTTAAAACACGATAATCAAGGGGAAGTCTAAGAAGCAAAGCCTTGCTTAAGAGGACGAATGGCATTATTCATTACTGACCGCAGGCTTGTTAGTTTAGTATTAGAACCTTTCGTTAACTCTGTTTAAAAAATGATAGGGGGGTCATCATCATCACCACATTCAACAATATCTCATTATTGAGACATAGGCAAAAACTTTCTTATCAAAAACGTTCCTCAAGGATGAAGCAGACAAGCAAACAGTGAACTTACCTCGAAAACAAAAGTATTTACAGTTTCGTTATCAGGTACAGAATCACGCCCAGCGCACCGAATCTGTAGGAAAATCACAAATCAGGGAACTCCAACGATATGAAGATTGCTTTAAAAGAGAAGTAATAGCCTCTAGAAAAAAAAAAGAAAAAAAAAATCTTTACAACATATATGCACCTTCAGATATTTAAGACCTTCTTTCTTAAACTCATTCATTGAATAATAGCGATCTGTATTCGTCAAGTCCACCACCATACCAAGCTGTAAAAGTCCATTTAATAGCATTAGTCCATGAAGATAGATAACCAACATTAACATCACACATAAAACAGATACAGTCATACAGCAAGATGACAGATAAGTATAAGTGTATTACACAAGCAAGTCGACTGAGTAGAGCATATATATATTCATCAGTTTACATGAAGTGCCAATACAGAGAGCAGTTGAACACTTTGACAAGCAGATACACAGACAGCTTATCATCAAGAAGAGTCCAGCACCAGAAGACAAACCCCTGGCCCATGCTGAATAATCATACCCAAATTTGCAAAATAAATGCAAACAAAATCAATAAGCCACAGATCTATTATCTGTGAATGAAGTCCCACATGTTGCATTATACAATCTCGTTCACAACAAACAGTTCTTCGAGCAGCATTAAATCAAATGCATCATAAACATTTCAGCCAATCAATCTTCTCAAAAGCGCCCTAGACAGTATGTCTCCAAGATAAAACAAGTATTTAATAAAATCTGAAGGAATCTCCATCCCCTCAGTCCAAGTGCTTTAGGATTTGACCTTAGTGCTTTGAGTGTTGTTAAGATTACGACACAAGAAAGACAAAAGACAGTCTTCAGGTGATTTGTGCTTTCAAGATGCTTTCAAGAAGCACTACAGTCCTAAACAAAAAAAAAAAATTACTTTGCACCACCACCACAAACTCTCTTTCCCTTCTCTTTTGATATATAAGATAAGAACAATTAGTGAGAAACAACCATTAGATGTATGGATTAATGTATAACTTCGTAACATTTTCTAGAGACATAAACTATAACAGATAGAACTTCCAACAGGAGAGGGGGGGTGTTTGGCGAAAGTACCAGTCGGTGGTTCTAAGAAGTGGTTCCTAGTTTGAGATAAATAGAAATTCTAAATTGCTTGTTGGTATTTGTCAAGACCTTACGGTGACTGCATTACGAACCATATTCACCAGAGTTAATTCCTCCAAATGACTCAAGCTCTATATTGACTTAAATGAAACTTTTTCTACTATAAAACTAAAAAATGAAGAGTTTGATTACGCTCAAAAGATGGCACAGATCCATGGGAGGACAAAATGGGAAGTTCCAGTCAATTTTTCTCTGGACAATTAGTACATGATTTGCTGGAAAGTAACTTCTCATGTGCTTCGAGACAAATAAAAAGGTAGTTCTCACTAATGCAAAAAAATAAAATAAAAAAATAAAAAATAAAATAAAAAATAAAAAAATAAAAATTATAGTAACAAGAAGTCCCAACAAAAAAATTATAGTAACAAGAAGTCCGATTATGTTGCAAAATCATGCGAGAAAAATCCTTAAAAAGACCCAACGGTCTTACACATATGACATACCTACAATTATAGTAACAAGAAGTCATTGAGCATATAATTGAACAATTGAATGTTCGTAAACTAGTTATAGACCAGAAGGGTCAACCCTTACAACATACCTACTAGTACGGTTACCCAGATTTTGATCTGTTACCTTAAGTTAACACCTTAAAAGATTGGAAACACTTTTCATCCACCTTTCAAGTTATAGTTACAAGGGTTCATACTATCTGAAAATTAGATCTTAGTTTATATACTTTTCATTTCGTACTATTTAGAGATAGAGGGAAAGAATCGTAACATCAATTTGGCAAAGAAACCCAGAAAACATCCTCAGTGTCAGTGATGAATTGATTCATCAATTCCCAGTTATTTTCTTCTATTACTCAATATATAACCATCGATCCTCTTTCTTTCTTTCTGACTCGCAGGATCCTAAAGAACAATGCCAAATCTAGTCCAATCCATACATATTCCATACAGAAGACCAAATTGTGTCGCATCAACACCGTTACTACCTCAGCAAGAAAGAGCAACACAGCTTTGAGGGGAAGATTGAATGCACTATAACATAAACCAAATTCTGCGAAATCAATTAACCAGCAAATGTGTGGAAACTTTACAAAAAGGATCGTGCCTTGACCTCATAAGCAAAGCAACGAATTATAAGCTATCTATTCAGAACATACACCACCAACTACTAAGAAGCCTCAATCCCAAAATGGTTTTAAGGGTAGGCTACTTTCATCACCAAGAAACGAAAATACATACAGTCGTTTTACATTACACAACGATCTCAGCAAGATCACGAATAGAAATATATAAATAATTGCTTACTTTGAAATTCTTCACTCTTGACATATGAAACACTTGTCGGAACGAGTATCTTTTGCCAGGAGGAATGAAAGCATTAAAAGTTTCATCAAGTGGAACTTTAGATGGGACAATAAAAGCTACTTCGTGACCAAAGTTTGGACAATCCAGCCAACCTGACATAGACAATGGATAGTGCAATAAGTGATGTAACCGGTTAATGAAGACTAGTAGAGAAATCAAGAGGAAATCCAAACAAATTCAAGTGCAGACACACACATGAGACTGAAATTTTGAAGCTCTAGAACTGAAGCCACAATAAAGCAACTCAGAAATGTTTTCAAGGACTAGATCTCAAAATTGGGCAAAATGGTTAGTGCCAACAAACTAGCAAGCTTCACAAATACCATATTACATATATAACAAAACAGTTATCAGGCTCAGGCATAATCGCATGAGTGCAATTATTGTGAATTACCAGAGTCCGCCTTAGACACATAAAAGTTGCTAGTTTACAGCCACACAAAGTACTTATCTTACCCATAGACAGATGCACTTGCAGACTCAGGTTGCAAATTGGTCGATACATCATGCTTCAGTAAATTATATAGCACCCATACAGAAACTACATATGAACAAACAGCATCTATGTATATTTGACTGTCATGTTACCCGGAATATTTAATCAACATTCAATACAATTACTCTGCCTTCCACATCACTCCCCCCCCCCCTCCCAAGGAGTTCGAAAGACCTTGTTAAAGAACTTTTTGTTTTTTATCAGTCGGCCATGAAATTATAGTCTTCAAGACACCTCATCTCTTCACCTTTCACCCCTCTGCTCTCCAATTACTCCCCCACAAAGTAGTACAGAGCTGGTCCACGACAAAACTACATCCTTAATTCCTAACTTTACTCCAGTAACTTATAAAATCCCTGATGTGTATGAAAGCCTCTCATCTACTTTGCCTGGTACTATGCAGCGTCAAGAATGAGAAACCAAAAATCACCATTACCTGACATAAAGAAAAAAGTCCAGATATCAGTAGTTACAGGTTGAACCAATCGCTCCCCTGGTGTTAGGGTTAGAATCCTATGGCTGCTTTCACGGGGGGGCTGGAGATACTTACAAATCTGATATCTCACATCTACATTCGGATTAAGGGGTACAGGTAGACAACCAACCCCTGATTTCAAGGGGAGGCTGGGGATACTTACAAATCTAAAAAAAACACTACTACATTTGGATTACGGGGTCCAGGTCTCCTGCAGTGCGCACCTCGAGTCACAATAAATTGAATTCAAAATCTTCACTAACATCGTCATATTATAAGGATGATTCGTAAAGCCACATTATTCACAAACTTCAAGCCCATTATTTTTTTTAAAACAAAGGGGGCGGGGTTATAAAATGGTTTAAAAGTCCAGCAAAAAAAGATCAAGTAATGCAGTCTCAGCCAACAATTGTAAGGAGCATACCAGGAGGAAGCTTGTCCCGATCATATTTAGGCTTCTTCACAAGGGGCCCTTCGTCCCGTTCCAGAGGCCTGCTTATTCTCGTTGGTCTATCATCTACCTGATCCCTCCTTATCCGCTCCCGCCTCTCATCACGCTCCTAAAAGTAAAAAGATCACGCTGAGAACAGAATAGCATCTAGAGCAGCAGAAACTTTCAACATTTTGAATCACAAATATATCAGCAGGGGGCACAACTAGTGAGATACACAACCATGGAAATTCCATGTTTTTTTCTTTAACTCAGCAATTCCCTTTGGCCTTTTATTCGCAGCATTAACTTCTTTACACTCTAGCCCTCTCTTAAGGACCAAAAAGGGGTATTGTTTCACAAATTATTTTCACGATTTAACAATAGAAGATTGTTCGAAACAGTGTGCCTCACCACCATGAAGAGAGCCCCTTCCGCCTCAGCCTTTCAAAACTAAGTTGAAAACGCATCACGTGGTCTCTTCGCTTTTTAATTCTATTTTTCCAAGACCCGGTTCCTCTCACACCAGCCCAAGTAACCATGTACGATCCTAGTTCCCAGATCTTGTACAGATTTGTACCCAGGTCTAAGTCAAGTCATGTCAGCAAAGTGTGTGGCCAACAATATGTTGTGCTGAATTACAAAACTCATAACATTGCATGTTCGGTTTGCTCACTCTATGTCCATCAAAACTGGAGTTTACATATCGATGAAAACTGATACCATCTCTAGATCTGCATCTCAACAGTGGCAAGCAATTCACAGATATTTGGAATCAAAATTCAATATCTGGTGACTGGTAAATTATAAACCTCACTGACTTCAATACTTCATCAGACCAAGATGGACCCTAAAGTCCGAGACAGCATAATAAATACTAACGATATTTGAGATATATGAGATTCAGCATATTCCAATAGCTCGTGCAATAGAGTAGCTAAATTACATCAGGCCTGAAGTAAAAATTATATGACAAAGTACTCGCTGCGAAAATACTAGGCCCATGAAGGCCGGCTAAACTTATAGACAGGGTGTTATCGAGGAGATCATTCCAATGACAAACAATGCTAGCTTCTTCAGATTTTGTAGTCTTGGCGCTTGTTGAGCCTTGTAGATATGTATTTATAGGTCCCTAAATACTAAAGTTTACCAATAACAAAAGACCTCTCGATTTTGAGTGGGTGCTTATTGAGGCCTTTAAGAATTAGAGTACCAACAAACTCAGCTAGTTCAGCTCGAGTATCAACTTCATGCCTGGAATCCAAAGTAGTAACACCGTCACCATTACGAGTCGAGTTGGCATCTGCTCATGACCCACTCGACTCGTTATCGCCCTCAATCTTACATGTCAAGAGCGAAAGATCTACTAAGGTTTGTGCTTACTTTTTTCAACACACGAGCCCAACAAATATGCCTTTTTGAAGGGTGACAAGTATATCATGTTTTCGTTCTTCCCAACTCACAAATCTTAGGTCGGAAGAGTTATATGAATGTTGATACTCCTCTTTTACATCATATGTACGGTCATAATGGTTTTCTAATGTTCAAAATATCCCAAGTCAAAGAAATAAGTTTTCTACATCTTGAAAACAAAATCAAAAACTGGCTTCTACAAATTGCTACCCATCCTCCTAACCTAACTTTTCAGTCAAAAACCTGCTAATCAAGTATCATAATATCAAAATGATGAAATATAACATACCCGACGAGAGGTTTGGACAGATGACTCATGCGCGGGACGAGGTGTGACATTTTCCACTAAATGTTGTTCAAAGTACTCCTCATCGTCTTCAGGCAAGGGTGATGCATTCAAATCCATCACACAACTCACTCAGAATGCAGCATGAACCAATTTTATCTGCATCATATAAAACCAATTTTAATTCAACACGTCCAAGGAAACCTCCAACACATAATAGTCGGACCTCTCAACCAGCACAATCTAATGGAGACGTCAATTTAAACCCATACAACTGAACCACACACACACTCATCTAATGTATCGGTCAAGCTCATACACATGAAAACATACACATTGAGTACACTTCATGCCGAATCTCTACACACAAGTTACACGATAATGTCATATAAAACAACCTACAAAGTCAACTTCAACAGCTTCACAAAACCTCATCGAAACTCGAAACCTACTTCATAATAAACGTGCAAAGACCCTCAGCTCTTAGCAGTTCAACCTAGTATCAATCGCTTACTAAGCAATTCGCGTAATTCCGAATTTCAAACTTAAGATTCAGAAATGTGCAAAAACATTATCATTCAAGATTTCAGCTCTCATTCTCTTCGAGAAAAACGAAAAAAATCAGCTCTCATATTATCCGAAGTTTACGTAAAAATTACGAGAAAATCACAAAATCAAGTAACATCATTAAAACCCTAACTCCCAAAATAAGCTCATAACATCGAAAACTGATCAACAAATTAGGAAAATCAACGAAAACCCTAACCTCCGACAATTTAATTAATCAAAAATCTATCATAAAATTAATCAAGCGAATAACATAAACCCTAACATTCGCCAATTAAACTAGCAAAAGGTTAATTAATTAAGTAGAAAGAGTGCTGAAGAAGCAATTAACCTGAAAAAATTACTAGTTACGGCGACAATCGGAGATATAGCGCATCAATAAGCAACCGAAAACGACCGGCGACAGCACGAGGCGTCGTATACGGCGGTGATGATGGCAGACGGCGGCGCGCGCGGTGGAGGTGAGAGTTGTGCTTGGTGGTGGTTGTATCGAGAGAGAAGGGGGGAGAAGAGGAGAGAGAAAATTATAAAGAAACTGGTAATGTTGGTTGGGGTTAATATATATGTTGGGGAAACCAAACATAGTCCAGTGTTTTTACCCGTATGTTGCACGGGTTGCATCTTTGGATTAAACCGACTATCCCAATAGGCGAACTTTTGGGTAATTTACGTTGAGACCGTCATATTGTTCAAGATGTCGAGTTGCTTAAAATTACCAAAAAAAAAAAAAAAAAAAACATGATCTTTAGCCTATTCGTGCGTTTTTTCTTCTTTATTTGGGTAAAGAGGGAATTTCGTAAGAAATAAATCACGATTTCACTAAGATTAGGAGACGCATAAAACATTTTGAAGAATAGCTCGAAGTTTAAATAATGGAGGATACTCGAAAATGATGAACTACTTCTGATCTTAGTCGACATTTTGTTGGTTAACTAGCTAACCTTGTTACTCGATAAATAGATACAAGCGAGGGAACTTTAAGGAATAAATTAGAGAAAAATAGTGAACGCTTAGGAACGATCCTGGTGATGAACTATTGTAAGAAGTTGCGGTGCATGAAGTCGATGTCTCGAAGTGATAGTCGGAAGCACGTGGGCATAATATTAAGTCGGTAGGATTAAGCGGAACTTCATTGTTTGAAAACAGTGAGAACTAACGACTCGTTTGATAAATGAGATAAGGATTGATATGGGATATAAGGTGGAATTGAAAGGGATTAGGAGGTGGGATTTCATAATCGGTGGATCTAAGTATCTAATGGCTAGTTGATTTGAATGATTTTGTTAATTCATATAGCACTTTATATTTGTAAACACACTTCTGAACTTTGAACAAGTTTCCGCCAATTAACCAGGATCACACGGTTTTTGCCATTTTGACTCGATTTCTTTCATATATTAGCCTCATTCCATCGCATTCTCATCTCTATTTTTCTCTCCCCCCCCCCCCCTCGCTTTATCTCTCTTAATTTTTTTTTTCCTTTTTAGATGTAGTTGAGAACTAAGAATTCATTTCTCTTGTTTTACATTTGAAAGCCTACAATTGAAGGAAATGATTGAAAAACATGAGAAATGGAACAAAGGAGTGGATGATGGAGTTTGATACTTGCTTGCTTTTCATTTTCATGAGTGATTTTCAAACATGCTTTTTTCCTTAATTTTCTTTCTCTTGGTCTTTTTAAAACCATTTTCAACCGGGATGTATAGCATAGACAATTAGACATCATCTTAGTATATAAGCGGCAAATGCATACTCCTATGTCGGAGCAATTAGAAGAGTGATGCCGAGCAAGCCTTTAATATTTGGTTCACAAAGAAGCACGAAGGTGAAATAAATATATTGAAGTGCCCGATAAATAAAAAAGGCACAAACTCTTCATGCTAGCTGAACGAGAAGATATGTACTTTAGCAACATAAGTAGGTGATGAAGATGTCAAAAGTTCCAAACACAAGAGATGATTACAAACTTTATAAGTAATTCGCCTTTGTCTTTTAGGACTATGGACAGGAAATAGACTCTCTGACTCACCAAGTTTCGGAACAAAAAAGGTTTCCTAGTGTTGTGGTCGCAACTGAAACCACGATCAAAAATAGAAAAACTCCTCTGAATTCTTCCATGCTCTAGTTGTTAACGCACAAGTAAAGAAGCAAGTCTGGAACACAAAGACCAAGACGGCACCAAGACTTTAAGCACTCGAACCAGCACCCAGAGCTTCTAGAAATTCCCTTGTACTTGATCCGGGTTCAGCTAGTTCACATGGGGTCTGCCAAGTTATAAAAATTGCATTTGAGTTGTACATAGTTACATACTATTTACAACGAGATCAAAAACTGTAAGACCAGTTAAGGCAGAGACACTTACCTTGTCATATGAATTCTTCTTGGTAAGATCAGCGCCATGAGAAAGCAGCAACCTAATAGTGTCCATGTGTTCACCTCGAGCTGCATGATGAAGGGGCTACAAAACGAAAACGGGTGTTGATAACCGCACAACCAAAATTAAAACCTCTATTATCTAATACCAAGACCAGAAGAACAAGATCTAGATGCTATGCTACTTACAGTGTCGCCTTCAACATCAACTGTATCCAGCATTCGTCTCACACATTGTGGATCAGTGCCACTGCTAATAAGAAGTTGCGCTATCCCAGTATATCCTGTAACCAAAATGCATAATCATTCAAAATACAAGGCTATGAAAGTCGCCTCAAATAATAAAATCAATCTAGCACATTTGATTTGACCTACCACCAGCACAAGCATCATGCAAAGGAATTGCCCCGCCTTCATCTTTAGCCTCCAAAGCAGCTCCTCTTTGTAAAAGGAGCTGAACAAGAAGCACGTGTTAACATACATTTCACGCAAACAAACATATGCTGAACAAAAAAAACTAAAATTCCTAAAGGTAGTCAACCTGAGCACAAGGCAAATGACCATACAGACAAGTGAGGTGAAGAGCAGTATCTCCGTCTTCAATCGGCTCATCAATATTGCCCTCCAAGTTATCTACATGTTCAACAAACGTTTCAAAAACAAAGCTGATAACCAGTCTAGAACAATCAAAGAAACAATCTACAATCTCGAACATTTCTCTGGAGGAAAGATCTTCAAACCCAACGCCACATTTACGGCATTGCTTCCCGATATAATTCATCAAAAGATTACATATCAAACGACACAACATTCTCGTAACCAAATAAATTCCTTCCCATCAATGTTTTACGGCTTTACAGTATTCCTATAACTCTATAGTCAGAACGAATAAAAGTCGAAAACAACTGGCAAATACTGCAAACCCGAGTCTGAAGCATGAAACGATCAGGCAAACCGATGAAAATCGAAAACAAGTTAAACGGTGACGCCTATTTCATCATCAATTTAACGAATTCATCACCACATTCAGATCATAATATATATATGCATTACCAAATTTTCAGTGAAAATCGAAAGGAAACTAACACCTGTTCATATCACAATTGTAATATAACAATCCCCAAATTCATTCAATATAACGCAAAAATAAATTATTTGAGCGTATTAAACAAGTTTGAGCATCATAAACCTCAGCAGATAAACCCTAAGGCAGGAACACAAGACTAAAATAAACAGGGAAACTTAAGAAAGAAGATTCGAGGAGAGAAAAGAGGGAGGGGGGGAGGCGAACCGAGAGCAACGGCAAGGGCGGAAACGTCGCCGGATTGAGCGGCGGAGGCGAGGTGGCGGAGGTGAGGTGGTGTTTCGGCGTCGGCGTCACCGTCAAGTAATTCTTCAAAGAGACCGTCTTCAACGTCGTTGTCTTCGTCTTCATTGATACCGTTCCTTCTTCCTGGTACTGCCATCCCTCTTTCTCTCTCCTCTCTGTGTTTCTTTGTCCTTTCTCTCTCCTCTGAGTTTTAGTCGATGTTTTGCTGGTTAGGGGTGACTGGAAAAGTCGACCCGAATTTGACTTGGTACTTGGGTTTATTTCCCCGGGAGAAGCCGGTTTGGGTTGCCCTTCTGGGTTATTTCTGAAAGCGGGTTGGTTGGGTCGCTAAACACATACGGAGTCAAGTAATGCAAGTATTTGGTTTAACCTAGTTGGCTAAGGTGGAATAGGGAACTAGTTGAGTATTATAACACGACAATGGACTAGTGAGTCACGAGAGACGACAACAATCGAAACTCTTGTATTTTTTTAGTTACAAGTATATTTCAGATTAATATTCGATTTAATGTAATTGTATTCGATTTAATGTAGTTATATATCACTTTGTTACACTCGTAATTGTTTTTGAAGGTTAAACTGATCAGAGTTTTACGTCTTGTCATTTTAGTCGTGACATTTTATTTTTTAAGCAACGAAGGCGACGTAATATTTTTAAATAAAAGTGGGAGAATAACCAATATGATAATGGAAAATCAAGCTAGGTTCTGTGTTTGGCTCAACCCAACCCCAAACTTTTTCAATCAACGCCCACATGTAGCTTTGAGAACTAGGAAAGTAAGAATTGGAGTAGCATCTACTGGTATCATTTAATAAATCTTGTGAAGCTAGTATTCAACCCAGAAGAAATCCCAAGAATCCCAACATTATACAGTCCTACATTTCGTAACTTACAAAAACGTGGGTTCCAACATGAGATTATAAGGGCAATAGCATGGTGGTCTTCCTCACAATAGAGGAGTAGGTACCACACTTAAAATAATTTAAATTTATTTAAGTGTGGTCTCTACCACCATGCTCCTTGTGTTCTTTGGAGCATGGTATAATTTACATTTTTCTTGTTTTGGCAGAATCTTTCCCATTATTTTCACTGTGTGGTGTACGCACTATACATCTTTAGTGGAGTGTTATTAACGCGCGTTGCAACTTTCCTTTCATGGCCAGCCACAGAAATTGACGAACTCAGTTCTTATTTCCGAACTGGGTTCGTTTACGAACGGACGAACTGCAAAATGCAATGAATGAACGCTCTTTTCACAGTTCTTATTCGAAGAACTCGAGGCGACGATCAACCACTGCGTTTGCTCTAAGAGGATGTAGTAACCATTCCCTCGGCTTGGAGGTTAAGGGGTTTAATACTCGTTACCCTTAACAAAAGGTTAATCAATTAATCATGAACGCTTGCTGCGTGATTGCGTACTCTGCTCCCCTTTGTTTTTTTGGGCCGAACCCTACAAGGCTAGTAACTTATCCACCAAAAAGCAAAAAAAAAGTTGAAAAAATGCATGATCTATAAGTGAGCTTTTACGAAACGTTCCCTCACAAACTCCTCGGCAAAAATGCGGCAACAGTGGTAGGTCTGATGAAACAAAACTCAAACCTTGCTGCAATATACCACCTATGTATCTCACCCTCCATCTGATCTGATTTCGATGCTTCTAAAACCTCGGCACTGGAACCATTCAAGATTTTGAAGAGCTCAAAAGTGAAAGCTTTTTCCATGCTTCTCACTGTTGTCTCTTGTCTCACACGATAACTTTTCCTGGCATCAGGGAAATGTGGCCCAAGGAGACGATAAACATATCCAAGTCAGCAGTCTCAAAGTGTCAGACACACAGAGATGTTGAGCAGTCTCAAAGTGTAGTCGAATCAGCATATTCCTTGGCCTTCTGTCTAACATGTTCGATTCTCTCTTCATCGCCGAGTGACTTTTCGTAGCTGAGAAACTTCTTGAACAAGAACTGCAGCAGACACAAAACAGGAAATGTGAGCAAGGATCATAGAAAGAACAGTTACATTGATATTGATGGCTAAACGAGGTTTACATTCATCTTCTTCAGTGGGAGACTCAAACTAGTTGCCCTCTCAAACAAAGCCCGAATCAAGTCAACATCACCCAGTCGAATTTCCTGTATAGTAGGAAATGCAAAAATGTCAGCCACATTCTCGTAATTCTATACGATTGTGACAGAGAAAAGGAGATTAGAATCTAACCTGATCAAGATATACGCTCCACAAGTCTGTCCTCTTAGGATATTCACGCAACATCTTCTCAAACGTTGAACGTCCTCTATCAGGGCCACCGATTTTAAACTGAAGTATAGCAGTTTGTGATAGAAATTTAATGTGCTCGTGCCGGGGCAGAGATAGAAGAGCACGTTTGATCATATCATCAACTTCATCAGGTTTTTGCTCTAAAAGCCAGTGAATTTGCCTTAGCCATACCTTTTAAAAAGCAAGAAGTTAATTAGAGACCTGAAGATCTTCAGACAATACAGATTTAAATAAGTGTCTGTAGACGCAAAGTCAATGTATGGGCTTCTTTATTAGGTCTATTCCGATGCTTACTAGGATTAGTAGGCGTTCAAAATGTACCTCATATGACTGCTTAAACTTCTTAATCATTTTCCCGAGGAGCTCCTCTGCCAATTTGTGCTGCTCAGTTCTTTCGTACAACCCCAACAGTTCCAAATGCAATTTTAGGGGGTCGCAATATTG
>JBBYHQ010144074.1:0-26708 GCA_038382645.1 Spergularia azorica
CATTGCTAATAATATTATAAAAAGATAAGCCAACAATTTTATAAAACGAGTATAATAATATAAATATGCAGCCCGGCGTGGGGCGGGCATGCAAACTAGTTTAAATCAAACCAATAATCAATTTACTAATCAAATAACTACTATCAAACACACAAAACAAAGCCATTGAACAATAGAATTATAAATTAGAATTTAATCGAAACCACTACACAATTTAATTAAAAATATCATGGTTTAATCTAGCTTTAATTTACTTTAATTAAGTTAATCTGAGTTTTAATTGAGTTAATTAAGGTTCAACATCTACCAAAAAGTAATCTCGTACTACCATAGAACAAAAAAGGAGAGGGAACCACAAAATATGGGTACATAAAAGGTGGGAATAGAAAAAATCGGGGGAAATTTCGGGGGGGGGGGGGGGGGGGAAAGAAATGAACAAAAAAAAATTCCGGTGAGAGTCACGGTGGTCAAAGCCGGAGTCAACGCAATTTAGCCGGAAATACCAGTTTTGGTGATGTGTTAAAATTTTACATATTAAAGGTGTCATTTAGCAGAAATGAACATAAAAGGTGCTAGCTGTTAAAATCGCAAACTTAAAAGGTGCTACCTGGCAAATTTTCCAAATTTCTTATAGAAAAAAAAAAAAGGATTCGGTATAGCGTTACGCTATTACTTAGTCACCGCCACGGAATCCAACTATTTTTTCAAAACCAACACCTTGCCTCCTACAATCTACACCAAAATAATCTCAAATGGGTGCTATTAAAAAAACGAGGAGAGGTATAAGATGGGAATTTGGGAAAGACACGTGATTACATTTATATTAACATTTATTTACGACAAAGTTGTGTTATACTGGGTATGGTATCTCATAGTTCAATCCTCGTTTTCAAACGTTCTTGCAAAATGATTAAATGTGTTGAAGATTCGAAGTAAAGGCTGAAATTTGAAATTACACGGTTTCTACTCACCTTGTCGAACAGTAATTCAAGTGTGAAGGAAAAAAAGATTACACCTTTCAGCCTGGTCGAATTAGTAAAGTGGTCAAATCTGAAGAATCGCTATTAAAAACGAAAGAAGAGAGTTGACACAAAGCCAGGGGAAAAGCTCCTTAGCAATTCACTAAGACCACAAATCCTTTTTGAACTGTTACTATGAACAATTACGACATATACTTAAGCATCATCAGAGATCTGAGAAAGCCGGAGCAAACCCTTGGTTTTACGCCCACGGTATCCCGACTGCTCACTTCATTATCTCTGCCCTGCACTGCTCAAGAAGCCAGAAGCCATGGCTAATTCAAACAACAGCAACATCTCGACTTATCTGGTCCCACGATTAGCTGACGTAAAGACCCTACACGCCTTATAATCATCCCGCCTCTTGAGAGGCTTTTCTCCAGTTCAGAATTATAGACATTCAAAGCCTTCCACTTTCGGTTTCTCAAGAAGGACGCAAATGCTATACAGACACCACCAGCCACAATCATATATTGCCCGTCATAGAAGCATCCAAGTTCTTCTTCAGGAACAAAGCATAACAAAACTTCCAACTGAATTCCTAAAATTACATAACAAGCAAAGTGAATAACTCACCTGCAGCACCTTCGAGATCCTTATCCCAATTGTATCTTTCAGTCGGAGGGATCCTTAGCCAACAGGTTTTCCACAGCAGCGAAAGCAGGGGTGGAATGAAGAAACCTTGTACATGGCCTGCAGTGTCTCATCTATCTAATTATTCTACAAGCTAGCTTATTCCAAGTCCCACAATCAATTCAGAGAGCTAACCTCACCTTTAGGTCTAGGTTTCTATACATGGATGCCCTTGCGAGGATCATTGCAGCTCTGGGTCAAGAATCCATCAACAACTGCCATACAAACCTCTTACGCATCTTTGTAACAGCTTCAGTAGTCCAAGAGGCTCAACTCTCCATTATTTGTACTTCCTCACTTTCTTGGTACCATGAACTGGAAATTACGTCAGTCATGATAATAACGCAGTATTATTATCCTTTAAGTATGCAACAAGAGCCAAGTAAATAAGCAGACTTTATATACCGCCAGTAATATCCCCTTTAAAAACTGTTGCAGCCTTGACTTGCCGCTTATCATCTATGATACTACATCAATCATACAACAAGAGAGAAGCCTGGTTCAACTACAAATTTGAAGAACTAATGCACATCTAAAGAATCATCATCTGTTTAATAATCATCAGAAACCTCATCGAGATAGAGTGCTACACCATTATCGTCATCTGCTAATTTACTTTTGGGCTTCAATGCTTTCCCAGAAGACTTTGCCTTCTTTACAGGTTTCTTTATTATCTCTGCCTGCATATCCAAGACCTTCTCTGAGGGTTTTCGCCGTCTTTTCAAACGCCCCCCATTTGCGTCCTCTGCAGCAGAGTTATCAATACCTACAGTTAGGAAGAGAGTCTGATCAGTTAGGTTGACATCACTGATATTTACTATATGATGTAATCAAAAGGGCAGTTAACTGTTGTGAAAAAGTCAGAAATAGTGTCAAGGTCAGCTATCCAGCTAACCTAAACTAGTTCCTCTATTTGAAATTGGTCTGTGCAAAGTGTGTTGGCATGCAAAAGGGTGATACTTAATTACTTATATCCAAAAACACAATGCATCATGCAATCAGATATTCAACACCAATCAAGCCCTCTGACCAACAGACAATGACAACAATGTTGGGCTATGAAGAGACTGACACTAACCGTGCCTATTCAACTCAAAGTTTCATTTGTCTTAAATGGCAGGATAGTGCTTCCGCCAACATAAATACACAGTATAATTGAAAAAAATGCACAATACATTAAGTGTGGGACTATTGCCACTTCAGATTCTTTCAGCACTCACATTGACCATATTTTCTCAGAGAAAATTGAGTAAGTGAGACTGCTGGAAGAACCATGTAGAGTGCCAATAGTCCCACTCTACACCAAAAGAAAAGCATTACCTTCAATGGGGGACTCATGGTTCAAAGCTTGCCCATTCAGCACTGCCTCTCCTGAAAGAGGAGGGGCGGAATTATTACTGTCCAACAACTTCACTGAATTGCTGACACATTTATCTTGCTGCTCAGGAGCATCAGGACAAGGATTAGCAGGCAAGAAGGAAAGCTCTTCGTGTGACAAATCAGAGTCACTAAAGGATGAATCATCTTCGACTGTAAGAATATCAACCTCTTCATCCTGGTTAACATCTGACACTTTCACCTGGCAAGCAGTACAAATTTATCAGTAAAGTAAGCAATCACAAAATGCAGCAACAAAAGATCAAACACGTTAAATCAACTGACCTTTTCTGTTTCTGGCACGATATCAAATTCATCTTCTCGTTCCACATACTCTTCATTTTCTTCAAGTTCTTTGAAGTCTGGGGCAAATGCACTCCAATTCTCGGTGTAGTCTTTAGCCCATATGTAGACCAAGCCAGTCAACGATACTGAGATAACAATAGGCCGAACAGGATGCCAAGCTAAATCAATCAAGGCTTCTTTTGGGCCTTCGAGAATTTTCACAAGGTGTCCTGCACGGTCCCACGTGTATATCTTGTGCTCTCCTTTGCTAGCAGAACCACTAATAACCCACTCACCATCACCGCCAAAACCAGGAGCTTTCCAATGGATTCTAGTAACAGAGTCTTGAAATTCACGAAATAGCACCAAGCTCTTAGAGCCAATAGCCTTCAACTTCTCGACCCCAGTAACATCATCGAATGATTCACCTATCTCATCGAGCGCTTTTAAGCCTCCTTTTTTAGGTAGCAAATTCTCATAAACTCTAATAGTACGATCACTTGAATTTGTGAGAAGATACTGACCACTCCTACTAAATACAATGTTCTTAATAACAGCACCCCCGGTGATGGGGACAACACCACGAACCTGGACATTATTGTGGTCAATTATGAGGATCTCTCCCTTCGAATTTCCCAAATAAACCAGATCCCCATGAGTGTTAAAGCAAGCAGGAGTTTGAGGGGCAGAATCATCAGGGACTTTGTTTCGTGAAGGAGCAGAGAGCCCATCTCCCTCAACTGAAACTGAAGCAGGCAACACTATAGTTTTTCCAGTATCCAAATCCACAATCAAGGGAGCAGAATAAACAGGACATGCTAGGCACAGAGATGGAGTAGGGGAGCCCGGATGTAAGCGAGCATGCAAAGGAGTTTTCTCCAACATTGTTTGAGCTATTTTTTTCCCACTAGCAACATCCCAAAGGATTAATGCCTTGTCAGCAGAGGAAACTAGGATGCGATGACCATACTTTGACCAACAAACGCTAGTTATAGCATTGGAGCAATCTTTATCCTGGAGCTCCTTTGCAATACCCCTAGTTTCAAAGTCCCATATGACACATGTTCCGTTGGAGCATCCAGCTGCAGGGGCGACGTTATAAGAGCGTCAGCAGTAGCACAGGGACTCAAAGAGATAAAGATCAGAGAGAGACGCGGAATCATGAAGTAGAACAGAAAATCTATCTACAATTTTGACAGAATGCTTTGGACACCATAAAGCAACAGTGAAAGTCGACGGTCAACAAAACAGTATGACTAATTTGATAATGGAAGATAAAAAGATAAAATGGATTGTAGCAGCAAAGAAAACCTATTAGAGGACAATTTCTTACATGCAGAACTTCTGAAGTTCATTGTAATTTAGCAGTGAAAGTCTGATTTCCTACATAACTGGAAAGTTACAATGTCTCAGTAGCAACTAGGCATTGAACTTCATCCACCATAGACTTCCCAGTTCCACATTGTACGAAAAGTGACTAACTTTAGATTGGTGGGGTTGGTCAATCCACTTGCACCAGCATATTCCTTGCTTAATTCAGGATTTCCATTATGAATCAGCAACAAAAATGAAATGAAAAATTGTATAGGAGTTGATGGAAAAGTCAAGTACCAACTGTCAAATCTTATTTTCCTCTCACCTCGCCGACCTCGGTGTCTACACAATACCCAAGAATCAAAATTTGAGTAAGCCAGTCTTATTGAAATAAGATCGACTGCCTTAAAAGAAATCTCCAACAAAATCGGTCAACGTAGATAGGTGGCTGGAATATTCATATGGCCCAAAAATCACCTTTACTGCCAAATTAAATAATATATTTTTTATATTCACTCAGCCTTGCTCTTATAACAACATTCTGCCTTTTCTCCATTGGGCTAGATTATTGAGTAAGTCAATTACCCATGGTCTTGTTACACAAAAGAGCAGAAAGTGTGGAAAAAAGAAGACGAGATCCAGATGGAGTGCATGAGAGCCACCAGATGAAGATAATAGAACAAGGGTGAAAAGTAAATTGTGTAGCTCCTTAATATGGATGGAAGTTCACTCAATCCTACAAAAATGAATCTTGGAACTCACTTTTATATTATTTCAACTTCCAGGAAGTTCATATATAGTCAAGTCCGGAAATTCTCAATATATGTATCAATTCCTTACCAGTCCATCTAGAATCCTGGTTCAAAAGCCTTGCTGGTAGTAGGACATGCCACTTCCCCACATTAATTACAATACTCTATCTACGACAATTCTAATAGGTGGTCTTTTTACTCCGAAAGAATTGACTTCATTTGAAGCAGATGATAAATGCCCTATTGGTGTCAAAGCTACTGTCCCACTATCATACTGTCCAGTAAACAAGTTCAGGAATTTAATCAATATTCATCTTAAAAGACTGACATATCAGCCTCAAGAATTCCCGAAACAAGAACCACATAGCAATCTTCACTCTTTTCAAAGTAAAAGCTTCAACTTAGAGAAATGCGAATAACTGTACTCATCAAGAAATCGTTATTCTGCCTAAGCAACATACTGAAGGTTCTCCCTTTACAATATTCAAGTGAATACCAATGTTACACTCCCCAAAATTTCAGCGAACCCTTATCCAATTCCCGAAGCTATGACAGGGGGATTCTACCAAAACGAGAAAGCTAACGACATTGTTCTTGCCAAATTTTGTTTCCACTCAAAACAAGTAAATGCCATCTTATACCAATGATGCAGTTAAAGTTTCATCAACATCGAACTATTTACTTTATAGTGAGCCCATAATGTGTTTCAAGCTCACACTGAACCTGAAAACTCAATACAAGAACATGAAACTTGCACTACAAGCAACAACGAACAATCATATTACCAGCAAGAAGGGTGCCGCGACGATTAAAAGCAACGCACTTCATAACACCATGCTGCAAATACTCTTCTATCACTTCCGGAAAATCTCCTTGCAACGGATCTTCATACCAACAAAATTAAACAAGTTCAATTACATTATACAAAAATAGGGGGGCAAATCAAATCAAATCAAATTAAAACAAAATTAGATACAAAAAAAAAGGGGTAAAAACTTACCTATAATTGTGGAATTCATGGTGCATTTACTCAGCAAGAACAACCTAATTCACCAACACAATCGAAAATTAAAGACGTACCCACTTCAATTCTTCCAAAAGGGTACCCAAATATCAAATCAATTGGAAAAATAATTGGAAAAAAAAACAAATTGAGAAATTGGTTCGTCTGTCAATTGGGAAAATTGAAATAAATTAGGGTTTATGTGAGAGAAAGAGACGAACTTACCCAGCAAAAAGAAGAGCTTTTTCCCTACTTTATTATTTTACAATGGGGAAGAATTGGAGAAGACGAAAGAAGGAAAAATTTGCAATCTTTGCATAAACTTACCAAAAATAATTGTGTGTATTTAATATATGTTGAACCAACTTTCCAAAAATAGGAAGAGATTAGAGAGAGAGAGAGAGCGGGACTGCGGGAGACAGGAAGAGAGAGTTGAAGAAGAAGGCACAGTGAAACTGAAAAGTGGGCAAGTTTGAAGTGTGTATGTACTGCTGATTTTTGCCTCTTTGGTTTTTTGTATCAGAAGATTTTGGCCCGTAATTATAGTGGGCTATTTGACTTGGGGAATGGATTTGGTAAGTTTGTCTGGTTTGCTGTTTGCATCCACGATTCGGTGTAGTTTAGCAAGGGTCCGAGTCGAGTATGGTAGGAAAGTCGATTTCGAGTTAGAGTTGATCGATTAAGTGAGTGACTATGGAACCAACTTGATTGAGGGAACATAGCCGCGTTGGTACGGCTTCGTTTTATGGAGAGTAGTTGTGGTTTTTCGGACAACTTTCTCACAATTTCTCTACAGAGCACATAATATTGGTTTTATCTGAAATGAAAACATTTTTTAAGGAAAAAAATAAAAAACAATTTCACTATTAAGTATTAACATTTATAATTGGTCAGCAAAAGTTCTATGATGGTAGTAAATCTAGGCATCTAGCAATACACAATTGAAAAGAGGTGATCACGGGCTGGGTTGGGTCGGGCTGGGTTGGGTCGGGCTTGGAGTTTAAAAATAAGCCCAATAGCAGATTGGGCTTTCTTTCGGCCTTAGCTAGTCGGCCCAAAGCGAGCTTTCAGGCTCGTTCATGCATTTTTTTTAATGTTATGTAGTAGCTAATTATTACGTTTTTGATAACTTTACGCATTAATATTGTAATAAACTATTGTACCTTTTTTTTAAGAGGTTTTTGGTGGTGTTATTATAATTTTTAATAATTTATGTTATAATTTTAATATACTTTATTTACTATATTTGGCATAATTTTACTATATTGAATATTTATTTACCAAATTCGTCATAATCTCGCATTATTTACACCAGTTTACACAAGTACACAACTATGATTAGTAAAAATAAAAAAATAAAAAATGCGTTTTATTTTTGAAAGAGGGACGGGCCAGATTTCGGGGCATGAGCTCGGCCCATTTTATTACGGGCTTTATTCAGGCCTAGCGTAAAGCCCAAACGCGGAAAAATTCGGATCTGGGCCATTTGATAAGTTCTAAATGACAACATGCATGGAGTTCAACAACAACATGATAACACGTGAGAGAGTTGGCAACGGACGTGTCAATGAAGCTTTGACACCATGGCAACAAGCCAACAAGTGTCCTGCACTGAAAATCTCTTGGTTAATAGTTGATTGTTTTGTTTTTTTACTAGGGGAAGTTGAAACTTGTTACTACTTCCCGATTTCCCATGGCTTGATGTGTAACCTATTTCCAATTCCGGAAAAAATCTTGAAAATTACCGCAACCAAAAATAGAAAATAAATGGGACAAGGACAGGAAGTGAAGACTAGAAGTGAACCCCAAGTCGAAATCCAGGTTCTTGTTTTCTTGTCTCTTTTTTTTTCATGAGTAGAGAACTAGTGATAGAGATGTTAAGTCACATACTCACATGGAATCATAGATTCATGCATAGTGACATTATTATTGATGCTCTGAAGGTCGTAGGAATTCGTGTAAGCCGATCCTAAATCATTTGTGATGCTTTGTGTTGCAGTTTATCGATCAGTTGAGTTAACCATGTCAGTTACTCACTTGTCGAGTTGTCGTAATAGATCTTTGTACAAGATTGATACAATAATTTAGTGTCAATATGTTATGTGATTTAGGTACTTCTTTTCTAAATGACGAGCATTATCATAAAGATTGGTTGCGGAACTAATTAAGATAGTGTTTAGAAACAAGAATTTAAAAATTTGTAATAATTTGAATTCCATCATTTGAAAATGTGGAATGCAAATATAAATCAAATTTTTGGGAGGGCGTGATTTTAAAATGACATCTCTCAAGTAGTCATTTGTTTTTTGCCTAATTGGATTTGAAGCAAATTTCAAAGGATTTGGCACAAATCCAAATTCTCAAATTCTTGAGTTCCCAAACGTGAAATTTGTGTCAAATTTGGTTTTGAGAATCAAATGCTTGTTTCCAAACACACTCTAAGTCCATTATACTCCTGGATTGTGTCATTTAACCACTTCCTCTCAATTTTTGTACATATTGATCGTGATGGGGCTAGCAAAACCGATTATTGATATGTCAAAATTAAAGAAAGAGGTACATAGTGATGTGTCAAAAGAAAGTGGTTCACTGTCCATGCATGTGTCCCAAAGAAATGCGAATTGTATCATTGAGGCTTATTGTAGAGAAAAATTGCATCAAATACGTTCAACCCGGATGTTAAGGTGAACATATCGTTGTCGGGGTCTCAACCATCAACTTAGCTTAGGCTTTGATTCATTTACATGGTATCACAGCTTAGTTTCAAGTTCAAATTCAGGTGGCCCCCTCCTATGTTTATCATGATTGGCTTGAACTAGGGGTGGTTCTAGTAAGATGAAGTAAGCAAGCAAGCATAACTGTAGATTTGTATATTCAAGCACAAGCTTTAGTTATTTAGGGAGTACTTAGCTTATGATTAGCATTACCGAATGTAAAGTGACATGAATGTTTTTTGTTCCACAGGAAAGAGGGGAGATTTTTTTCTTTTACAGGCCGAAAGTTAACAGAGAAGAAGCTCACAGTGCAGACGATGTTCAAAGACTGTACATTGTCCTACGCCCTGAATCTGGCGAAAAGCCAGTGGAACAGAAACAGTCCTCTGACTCTGGCAAGGAAGGAGCTAAGTCTGGACTTGATCTTGCAGCTGGTTCGAGTCACGGACATGACGATGAAGATAGGCGTCTCAAAGAACATCCTGAAGGTGGTCATGGAGTGAAGGTGACGCAACCAGCTGCATGCTCATGACCCTGATCCTAATGCAAACTTGTTGCCGTTGTTCATAGTTTCCTTGGACTAATTTACAGTTGGGATCATGTTTGCAGGAAGTGAATATAGAAAAGGAAACTTTACTGAGATTTATGGTCATGGGAAAGAAGGCACTCCCTGATCCAGCCAAAAAGAGTCGGCCGTTCTTCGGTTTTGTTGAGATGGTGACTACAAAGACCGACGACATAAGAGATGCGCTTCAAGAAGGTACTTAACTAGTTAATGTCACATCCTAATATGAATTGTACTGTGCAGTCACTTTGTGATGTGTTATTGACATATTTTTGTTTGTGGTCTGAACAATGTTGGGAAACTATATTTCTGATGTGACTAGTCATTTGATTTACAGAGGAGTATGACACAAAAACAAGGGGACGTCGACATAAGCCCAAAGCGCGGGCATTGGGGGAGGGTGTGTACCGCATCTTAAGGCACAAATACTCGGAGAACAAAATGCACACTCATCTGGTGTACAAGCTAGAACTCCCCACCAAAGACAGCAAGAATGAGCCGCAGGAAGAACTGAATGTTGAGCGCGAGGGTTCTTTCATCATACAGATAAAAAATCCTGAGCTAGGTCGTGGAGGAAGGTCTGATTCTAATTTCAGAGGCGTGCAGAGTAAGCGGAAAGCTGTCTTCCCAGCCCACCTGCAAGGTCAATTTGGAAGCAAACGCTTTTCCGGAGCTGATCCTCCCGACTTCCTGAACTATGAAGGGTGTGAGTTCCTGCTGATATCTGCTTCAGATGATATAGAAGAGGAATTAGGCATGGATCTCAAGCCAGAAAGTGAGGATCGCGATCCTGAGTGCTCGGATTTGGTTAAAACACTTGGATCAGATGCAGTAAACACTACTCCCCTTTTCGAGGGATCTTGGTACTGATTGTGCATACTACTACTAGCATGTACAAAATGTTTCGTAAGAACTAAGAACTGTATATATATGTTCCCAACAAAGTACTTAAAGATCCTCCCTTAGCTTATATTACACACAATAACTTAGCAACGACTAAAAATAACGAAACATTTGTTTTCGTGGCCAAGTAGTGAACACGAGTCTTGTAGAATAATATCAGCACTCTTTCAGCCACGAGAAATTTTTGAATCCTTCTGGATGCACAACCCCTAATTCAGACTCCCTGCAAATCCTACAGCCACGAAACATCCGAGATTCTTGGCATACAAAAAAAAGCAAGAGAACAAAACAACAATTAGATACGAAACCCACAGGGAAAACACGACATCTACAACTACAAAAACAGTGGCAACTGAGAATTACTAATGAGGATTATTAAGGTTGGCCTAGTGGTTATTAGGAAATGAATGAAATGACAAGGTCGAGAGATAGTTACCATCAACAATCTGACACCAGGTGACTCGACGTTCATCTGGTTTGCCATCGGGTGGTGTCGTCCCCAGCAGTTCAGCAAAAATTCCCAGGTTGTTTAGCCAAGAAATTGGTATGAGTGTGCCACCCTTTACCACCATAGAGTTTAGTGACACTTCCCAAGCATTCAACAACTTGAAACTTAAGCTTCTGCAAACCAGGATTAATAATGATCACAATTCATAACAATTATCAGAGTAAAATCAATCAAAAAAAAGAAGAAAGCGGTTTACAATTTTACATACATGCCCAGCATTAAAGTGTTGGAGAGCGAGTACAGCACTACGGTAGTCAGATACTTTATGGATTTCGACTGCATTTGCAATGTATTCTTCTAGATTCTTTACTTCTCTCTCACGCTGCTCCACAAACTGTTTGTCTATCTCACTGCATTTGCAATATAAAGACGATGCAAGGTATGATTCAAAGTCATCACGCAAACGGGTCTCTAATTTGCTCTACATACAAGTAGCAACAACTTAAAAACTGTCGAGAAAATCTATTTGGGTCGGAGGGAATTTTGTTCGTACTAGTTAATTAGTTTGTTAATCAATAATTATGTACATGTGTTGATAAACAAGAATTATGTCATAATGATTTGCGAACCCTAAAAATAGCACCAATAAAGATGGAATAGAGGGATAAATTAAATAGTTACTTACGTCATTTCCTTGTCGCCGATACTCTTCAGGAGCTCCTCCCTGCAGATTATAAAACAACAACAAAAAAGTTTGACATAATAATAATATTTCATATGTGATGAAATTGCAGGGGGAAATTAAAAGAAAAAACGAAAGAAGAATTACGTACAATATAGACTTGGAGTCAAGGAGACCCCATTCAGCCTTTCCGATTCGATTATTCTGAAACTGCACATCATCTCATGGTACTCCGAAACTAAATCTGAGACCAAGTCTTTCGTATTCTTCCTTGATACTCTTCCTCGCCCTCGCCCTCTTCATGCTTTTCAAACTCATCGAATTCATGGTTTTGGGTGAAGTATAGTAGTGCTTTATTTAGAGTCGTGATCGTTAATTATAAGGAAATTTCTAATGTACCCCTGAGGTTTCCGAGTTTTTTTAATATACCCTTTTGGTTTCTGAGTTGTCCAGCGTGCCCCTGAGGTTTGCAAAATCACGTTTTTTGAGTTTTTTCACTAACGGGGTCTAACACCGTTAGCCCTTTAGTGAGTTTGACTTTTTTTCAAACAAATTGACCCTTAATCTTATCTAATACTATCTAATACTATATATTAAAATCTGAAACCAAATCTTTCCTAGAAAGACACTTGACATTCATTAATTGGATAGCGCTAAGTAATTACATAATATGGAAATTATTAGGTAATTTATGGAAAATAATATAATTTATGGTAATTGTGGTGGTAAGCTAATTTATGAAAAAATAATAGTGTTGCTAATAATATTATAACAAAGATAAACTGATAATTTTATAAAATGAGTATAACAACAGTATAGATATAGCTCGGGCGCGGGCCGAACATACAAACTAGTACCTTTAAAAAACAAAATACCTAACCCATATCCTCTCTCACACAAGGCTTTATGATCGGAGAAAGGGAAGGGGCGTGGTTGGTTTCCCTCTCCCCCACCTACAGGCTACAAGCCACCCATGCTCCGCCCCCTTCTCCACCGCCGCTCGTTCCCCACCACCACCAACACAGGCTCCACCACCACTGACTAACACGTCTCCCTCAGGCGACCCCAAGCCCACCGCGCCTGTGTTGCCGCGAGCCATCTCCCCCACCGCGCAACACCTTCCCCTCCCCAAATTAGCACAAACCTCAACTCTCTCGGTGGTGGTGGTGGTGGTGGTGGTGGTGATACGGGACGAGCGGCGGTGGAAAAGGGGGATAAGGGTGGTGGATCAAGCCGGAGGGGGAATTTCGAGTGAGTGAAAAGGGTGAATGCGTGAGGGTGGGAGGCTCAATGGAGAGTTGGGGCTTTGTGGAGGAGGGACGCAAGGGGCAGGTGGGGATCGCCGGCATCTGGACAACTTCGCCGGTGCCGGTATCTCCGACGCTAGTGGAAGTCGGTGTGAAGGTCACGGTGGTTATGAGGCGGCAGTGCAGGTGGGAGGGAGAAAGGAGGAGAGAGAAGATTGAGGGTTTTTTTTCTATAATTAATGGTATTATTAAGGGTCAATTTGTTTTAAAAAAGTTAAACTCAATAAGGGCCTATTTGTGTTAGAAGCCGTTACTGAAAAAGTTCAAAAAGCGTGATTTTGCAAACCTATCTCAAGGACACACTGGACAGCTCGGTATTGAAACCAGAGGGGTATACCAGAAAAACTCGGATACCTCAGAGGTGCAATGGAAATTTTCCCTTAATTATAAGCCGTTAGATTGGACACGCGGTGTCTTTCTTGAACTCGGGCGGCCCGATTCCACTCTATACTCATTCCTTTTTATTTTTGGAAATTAGGCGCCAATATATAGAAAACATAGATTAAGGTTAACGAAAGTACAAACACGCACCGTGGACCACGAGTATAAATTATTTAATTATAATAGGACTGTTGACTAATAAGGGCTTCAATTCACTCTTAAGAAAATGCAATACCAAAAATCGAGATCACGGACATAACGACATGACCGATATTGGTGGCCGGGGCTTACTATTCAAGGGACGTTGTCATCTAGGGTAGTAGGGTGCACCTGCTATCCCAAAATTTTATAATTTCCGATTCTTTCCTGTGTCTACTCTCAAATTAAGAAAGATTATTGATGTCAAAGAAATTTGAATAGAGAAGTTTAAAAGAAATACGATGAAATTGGGGGAAAAAAAGAAAAAAAGAAAAAATGATCCACTGTTATAGGAAGTCAGAAGTTAGTTGCAAAAACCGTTGCAGTTAGTTGCAAAAACCGTTGCAGTTAGTTAGCAAGAGTATTGAATCAAATTAATCAACGGTTGAAATTGTTTCTAAGTCGCCGAAGTATGCAAAGATGTCGAGGGATGGTGTTAGGGATTTGAATGAGCTTTCTCTGTGGAGTTCATGGATGAAGAGGGGAACAACGGTGAAAGTGGCGATTTGCCCCCTGCATTTTCACCAATCGTGCAATTGAACACCCTAACTTTTAATTGAGCAATTTATTACTTCAAATTTTTATTTCGTGTGCATTATCTCACACCAACCTCTATTTTTCAACTAATTTTGTAATATAAAACATTTTCCTAAATTCACAAAATATATATATAAAAAAAACATTTAAGTATATTATACGGTAAAATTAAAATACAAAAACACGATTGATTTATTACAAATTAGTTGAAAAATAAAGGTATGTGTGAATTGCACGAATTGACAAGTTAAAGTGGTAAATTGCGCAATTAGAAATTAGGTTGTTCAATTGCACGATTGGTGAAAGTGTAGGGGGTAAATCGTTACTTTTACCGGGGAACAATGGTGGTGAGGATGTACCAACACATGGGCTTAAATTACGTAAATCAGAAAAATAGATGGGAGCGAGCAATGATCCGACCCGAACTCTGAAATCTTTGCTATTTTAATTCATTATACATAGAGTGACAATGATACCAAACAAAGTACTCCGTAGGCATATGTTGACGAAGATACACGTGTTCATCCATCTACTTTAGATCCTGCCTTATATTACACATGATAACTAAGCAACGACTTAAGATAACGAAACATTTGTTTTAATTTCCCGGCAAACTGAACACGAGTCTTGTACAACAATATCAGTCAGCATTATTCTTTCAGCCACGAAAAAATTTTTAAAACCTTCTGGATGCACAAACCCTAAATCAGACTTCCCGCAAATCTCACAGCCACGAACCATCCGAGATTCTTGGCATACAAAAAAGCAACAATTAGATACGCAATCCACATGGAAAACACGACATTATCTACAACTACGAAACAGTAGCAGCTGAGGATTATTAAGGTTGGCCTAGTGGTTATTAGAAAATGAATGAAATGACATGGTCGAGAGATAGTTACCATCCACAATTTCACACCATGCAGGTGACTCGACGTTCATCTTGTTCGCCATCATCTGGTACAGTGCCAAGCAATTCAGCAAAAAACAAGGCTTTATTATTGTCATCGCCAGGTTGTTTAGCCCAGAAATTGGTACCCTTTACCACCATAGAGTCTATGGACACATCCCAAGCATTCAACAACTTGAAACTTACACTTCTGCAAACCAGGACTACTAATTGTCATCATAATTCATACCAATAATATAAGTAAAATCTATAAAAACAAAAAACAGGGTTTACATGTTCAGCATTGAAGTGTTGGAGAGCGAGTACAGCACTACGGTAGTCAAATACTTTATGGATATCGACTGCATTTGCGAGACATTCTTCTAGCTCCTTTACGTCTGTCTCGAACGTGTTCATAAACTGCTCATTCAGCTCACTGCAGTTGCACCACCAAATATAAGACTATGCAAGGTAAAAGTTTGGTACCACCTTAAGAGTGTCAAGAGAGGTGTATGTAGTATATTCAAACCATATTGATCATATTATAAATTTATAATATGCTTCCTTGGTTATTCAATTACATACGTGCGGTGTGTAATCCCTAAAAACAATTTTGACTTGATCAAGCCAAACTCCTAACAATATTAACAGTCACATCAAAATCAGTTTTTTTTGTACTATCCTCCGGCCTCCGTTTACCGGCCATGCTTATTAATGAGGGACTACTAATAAACCTATTAGTGGATACACCCTCTCAATAAGCAAACAGAAGGGTATCATACAAGCTACACACAAATACTCCAATATAACCGGGGCGGAGGGAGTATGCCTCTTACTTATATATATTCCGATATATCCCACCAATTCATAAATTATCATGTCATAATATTTGCTTTCCGATCAAGTTCACCTACTATTCAGAGCCATAAATCATACGGAGTACTATATATAGTACTAGTTACTTTGTTCATCAATTATTATGTAAATGTGTTGATACAAATTAAACCCACCAATCCAAATCCCCAATTAATCCCAATTCACATAATAATAATAATAATAATAATAATAATAATAATAATAATAATAATAATAATAGTTTGCGAACCCTAAAATTAGGACCAAAAATGAAATTACTTACGGCATATTCTTGTCGCCGATACTCTTCCGTTCCCTCTCCCTGCAAACAAACATGAATAGAAAAAGTTTGACATAATATATACGGAGTATTTCATATTATGTGATGAAATTAAAAGAAAAGAAAAGAAAGAAGAATAACGTACAATATACACTTGGCGTCAAAGAGAGCCCATCGAGCCTTTCCGATTCGATCATCCTGAAACTGCACATCATTTCCTGGTACTCCGAAACTAAATCTGATACCAAGTCTCTCGTATTCTTCCTTGATACTCTTCCTCGTCCTCGCTCTCTTCATGCTTTTTGTGTTTCTACGTACCTTGCTCCCACTGGAGTGTAAATAGAGCTTTATATATACGATTCTGGGCCAATATATATAGGCCGTTTGATTGGACACAAGGTGTCTTTATGGAATTTGGGCCGGCCCGGTTCCGCCGTCTAACCATGATGCGGGTATTGCTAAACACAACCTAAAAAATACTATTTTAACCTATTTTTTCTATATTTCTTCCTACTTTACCCTTAATGATATCTTCTCCCTACGTCTTTTAGATAACTTAGCCTAACCAATTTTACAAAGTTTAACATTAGATTCTACATAAAAAAAAAGAACCAAAAAAATTATGGGACTTATGGACACGGTGTATTGAGTAAAAAATAGTGATCCTCAGTTTCGTTATTGATTCATGCAATATTTATGGAGTTGAGGCATCAGCTCTATACAATATCTCCATGGTGAATGAAATTTGGATTAGATAAAGAAAATCCAAATGAAAAGGTATGTAAGAACTAACATGAATATTTGGCGGAAAATGAATGCACATGATGATGAATAGAGGATGATGAAGAATAATGTCACTATGACATAATATAGGGAGATAGCTTATGAAGGAGATGAAATAATTATTGGGGTATAATTAGTAATTTTGTGAGATATGAGGGTAATACAGGTATTTGGGCAGGTTACATTAGTAAAAAAAAGTTACGTTTAGCAACCATGATACTTTTTGGGGCGTTTGGTTCACGAGGTAAAATGAAAACACAATGGATTCGAAAAAGAAGTGGAATGGAAATAAGATTATCCTTTTGTTAAACTTATTTGGTTCAAATATTGGATTGAATCATTCAATAAGTAAGGACAAAATTGTAATTCCACCGTCTACAGTATACTTTATGTTTCTTTTCTTTTTTCCGATCTATACTAAATTCCAAAGATATATACAAGGACGGACAAAATGACACAATCTTATTGGGTTACCTATCTTATAAGGGGGCGTTTGGTTCACGAAAATGGAATGGAAACAAAATGCATTCGGAAAGGGAGTGAAATGTATACAAGTATCGTTCATTGTTAAGGTTGTTTGGTTCCATAAAATATTGAATCAATCCATAGTAAGCGCAAAACTGTAATTTACGATTTAAAATTTTATAAACCACCTTAATCCTCATCTATTCTCTCCCCTCCCTTACTACCACCTTTGACCACCCATCGCCGCAGACTACCACCGATCGTCACTTCTCCAACACAAACTACCACATCCATCCGGAATTTATTTCTAAGATATCTTTGCAAATTATTTTCCTCTAATATCATTAAATTGTGAAGATGTAGCATTTAATTTCCTTTTTCTAGGTTTTTTTCATTTATGTGTGGTGTGATGGTAGTGGATCCACTGAGGGTAGGTGGTGTGGATGGTGAGGGTAGGTGGTAGGAATGCTGGGCCACGGTGGTGGGCTCGCCGGCATGGGAGTGGGAGGAGGAAAAGAGAAGATATGAGACTGGCGGCGTCACCATTGGAGTCGCCGACAAGGTCGGCTGGAGTGTGATGTCCCCGTGCCGGCGTGTTTTTTTTTTTTCGTGATAATTTGATGAGCTGTGTGAAAGTGGTAATCACCCTAGAATTTTTCATTTCCTTCCTACTAAACAAGCGATACAAAATACTTGGTCGTTCCCATAAATAATTAGTAAAGTCTAGAGATGGGGGAGGTTTATCTAGGGTTTTAGGAAACCTGCAACCATGGAAGTTCAAGCTTCTCTATTCTCCCACTTCATAATTTACCCATCAAAAATCTAGAACATAAACCCACAAAAATGTTGTTATCTTCAACAACACGTTCTACAACAACAATGTCAATCTCACCACCTTCATTCCCTCCAATTTCTTCTTCTTCTTCTTCTTCAGTTCCCACCAAAATTTCCCAATTTCCCAACTCAAATTCCCTCTCTTTTCACCATATTCAACAACCCCACCATGTCAAGACTCTGTCTTTTACCAATATACCCTTCGATCTTCACCCTCCCAAGCTTATCACCCTCTGTTCTTCCCCCAATTCTGCCCCAATTGACGAAGAGGATAAAGAATTGCACGAGGGTATTGCGGAGATTTTGATTGAAGCCGGGGTTTCGAGGGCGGAATCGGTCGAAATCGTTTCTAAGTCGCCCAAGTATGCAAAGATGTTGAGGGATGGTGTCAGGGATTTGGATGAGCTTTCTCTGTGGAGTTCATGGATGAAAGAGGGGAAGAATGGTGGTGTAGGTGAAATGACTGATTTGCCCTCCTTGTCATTGAAGGAGAAGGTTAAGTGTATTGCTAGAGAGAAAGGTGATAATGGGAAAATTCCTTACTTGGAGAGTGCTGGGTTGACGCTTCCTTCTGCTGTACACCTTGCTAGAATTCTTTCCTCTCACTCTCTCTCCTCACTTATTTACAAGGTATTGCATTTCGTCTTTCATATTTTGTCATAATTTTGGTGGGTTTTGCTTAGTTAGGAGTAAATGTGTAGCATAATTGTATTCTGGTTGTTAAAGTTGGTATGGTATGGACTTACATTGATGTGATTCTTTGTTGTTGGATTGGTTTAAATCATTTCGCAAAAAAGGCTTTGTTACAGAATTTGATGGTGATGGTGTTGATTTAGATGTTGAACAAAGTGTGTTTGGATTATTAGTTGGATTAGTGAAGTTTGTTTGCCATTGAGCTTATGGATTCGATATTCAGGATTTGGGAGACGCTCTAGCCCGTCAAGGAACTAAACCATGCTAATTTATATATGCTTAGTTTGGTTTTCCGTTCCTGCCACGCTTCATGCCATTAGATATATTGGGTTTGGGTTATGTTATAGTTGATAGATGGTACCGAAAACTTAAGTCATTTTCAGTTTCATAGAAGTTTGCTTGCTATAGCAGTGTCTTTGAATTGACTTCCTGGGTAGCTTATTTTGCATCTGTTTATAGGTTAAGTATGTGAAGGAAATCTTCTTTTCTAGCAGTGATGAAAAGCTAGCTGGTAAGCTTGCTCGCCGTATGATGCTCCACCTATCAATCTCGGTGGACGAGGATGTGCAGCAAACTTTATCCTTTTTTGAAAAGGTTTGTCTTCATCACTTATTGGCTTAGGCAATGTTGTGTGAAATTTGGTTATGATTTATGAACTAGACATTAGTTGTAACTAAGTTACTGGTTACCAAAAATAAAATAATAGAGGTTTGATACCTAGCCGGATAAGAAGAAAGAAAAGAAAAATAAAAAGAAAAGAGCTAGTATATATGCAAGTCCCATTTTCAAAAGAGCAAGGTTTAAAGTTACTTGTTTGTTGTTACAGATTGATGCAAGACGTGGTGGCTTGGATATGTTAGGATGTTGTGATGCTACTTTTAGGTATCTCATTGAGTCTTTTCCCCGTCTACTTCTGTTATCAGTTAAATCTCACATGAAGCCAATGGTCGAATATCTGGAGAATGCTGGACTTCCTAAAGAACGTATGGGGATTGTCTTCCTGCTATATCCGCCACTCATGTTCCTCGACATTAGAGATATCAAAGCCAGATCATGGATCCTTGAGAAGGTACTGCAAGTTTTTCCCCCCTCAGTTATTACAACAGTTTGGATAAAGAGGAAAGGAAAGATCGTAATGGAATCAAAATTTATTGCTTTGTGTAACAAATGGAAATAGTAAATAGAGCAAACATGTTGTACGAATTCCATATACATCGAGTGAGTCTGAACCCATACATCACGGATTAAGAAACCTGAAGAGCGAGGAGCATGAACTGCAGTACTCTTACCCATATGTCATAATTTGCACCTTCACCACAGCTGTTGGAAACCAGATAGCTGTTATGGAATTTCATTTAAGTCATGTAAGCTCTTCTAACGTTTAAAAAACAATGAAGTTTGGGATTGTTTTTCTTCCCTTCCCATAACTTTCTCCTGTTATGTGAGTAATTCTCCTGTTTCCCTCCAATACCCTCCTTCTCTCGCCCTTCTATTTTGCTGTCAAACACAAAGTGTTGAATATCTGCACTTGTAGGCTTGTAGCTCATTTTGTGTTTATGTATTTTGTTTGGATCATTATGCAAAGTACACTTCGTGTTGCTAAAACTAGTATCTTTGTACCACCCTTGATACATGAGGCTAAAACCTCTCAATACTAAGAGCCTCAAGTATTCAACTACGGATAGATATATGCCTTTCTGCCCGTCTGTAAATCCTTACCTTACTAGCATATAGATTATTGTTATAGCTGTTTCCTCTGGAATTCTGATATTAAACTGCTACCTGTGTTTCTGCCTTATAGACAGGAGCTCTGGACAAAGATTTTGGTAAGATGCTCATGAAATATCCGTGGATGCTTACGAGCAGCATCCAGAAAAATTATGCAGAAATCGTCACTCTGATGGAAACGAAAAAGGTATAGTATTTAATGCGGTGCCAGTTTTACATGAGTACTTGTGAGTTCTCGTGCTTTCTTTTGGAGTTGTCTTCTCCAACATTCTTAAGACAGAAGGTTTTTTCCTTCTTTCTTTCTTTCTTTTTTATTTTTTATTTATTTATTTATTTTATAATTAAGGAAGTGAATACGTCCTCAGTTCCCCTGACTCTTAGGCTCTTAGCTCATGACCTAACTTCAAGGCTTCTATATATGTTCAAGATTCTTTTGATGGATGATGATTGTTCTATACTGGCAAACATAGAAATTATATGCTCTACATTTCTAGTACTGGACTTGTTTGGTGGTTGGAGAGTCTAAACCAACACACATTTGAGAATGTTATTTTTTGTTAACTGAAATACTCGTATATAAACCCAAGGATGAACTTTGGAAGGGTCGTGTAAGAATAATATTACATCATCTGCTGTTACCTAAATTTACTTTCTAACTTGGCTGGACTCTAACTTTCATGTGTGTTGGAATTTATGGCCACGAAATTCCATGAATTGTTTGGCCCTGTTCTCTTGTGCTCTTTAGTTGTGTATCTGAATTGATGTTGTTGTCACAGGTACCAAAAGACACCATAGATCGGGCTATTAGGGACTGGCCACTCTTACTGGGCTGTTCAGCTGACAAGCTGAAGCCAATGTTGGAGGAGTTTGATGAACTGGGTGTAAGAACCACAAAGTTGGGTAAGGTAATAGCGACAAGCCCTCAGCTTCTACTCCGCAGAAATGAGGAATTATGGAAGGTAAACACTGCTTCTCTCTCCGGTTATTACGACATAGTTGTTAATTGTTACTAGATTTTACTAGTAACGAGACAAATGGTCTATCTAATCTAATTTATCTCTAAGACTTACACTATTGACACAAAACAAATGCTTGAATATTCGCAAATCTTTGTTTTGTCAACGGTAAACTGCTGTTATTAAACAAAAAGCTTCTTATTAAAAGAGCCTAGAGATGAGTTTCTTAATATTGTGTACCTATCATTGTTGATGGTTTGTTATTATCTGCCATTCAGGTGGTTTCTTTCTTGCAAGACATGGGATTTGACAAGGGAAGTATAGGTCAGATCCTAGCACGCTGCCCGGAAATTTTTGCTGCAAGGACAGATATAACCTTTCGGAATAAACTGGAGTTTCTAACTGGCTTGGGCATATTGAAACCACAACATTGTCGGGTCATAAAGAAGTACCCTGAGTTCCTCGTGTCAGATTTCGACAACTCTGTAATGCCAAGGTGAGTGCTGCGGATATTGTTCATTCTCAACTTGTTCTGTTGTACTTTGATTTGCATAAAACAGGGACCATGTCACTGTGGTTTTGCGTAAATTTAGATATAGCTTGACTTGAAAAGAATTCAGATCTTTATATTTAGTTTCAGCAAGGATGTTTCGGGAAATGACATCTGATTAGTGACAAGTTGATCACTGTGTTTAACCAACTCCGTTCTGATCTGTGTTTTAATAGAATAAGGTACTTGATGAAATGGGGGCTATCGAAGAGAGCTGTTGCATCGATGATTGTACGTTTTCCCCCTCTACTTGGATACAGCATCGAAGAAGTCTTAAGACCGAAGTTGGAATTCCTAGTGAACACGATGGGAAAGTCAGTCAAGGAAGTACTGGACTATCCAAGGTACTTCAGCTACTCTTTGGAGGAGAAAATAAAACCAAGATTTCTTGTACTAAGTGGTAGGAATATAGACTGTAGTCTTGAAGAAATGTTGTCCAAAAACAACGATAAATTTGCCACTGACTATTTAGGTATCGAGAACACGTTTGTATCTATCAGATGACACGAAGTTTGGAAGATCTGTATATGAATTCTGAGCCTGTTTAAGTGTAAATATCAGTAAATCTACAGAGTTCAGACTGTCAGAAACCGAGTTTGTCAGCTGAGTAACACACTTTTCTGCTGCTGTCTACAATCTCCCAAATTCTGAAAATTCGTCAGCAACTAAACAAATTACCCGAATAGCTTCCACGAGAAGCCACACCCAAGATCACGCAAAACTAACCACCTAAACCGATACAGGAATATCATAAACTCATGAAAGATCAAGGCAGTCAGTCATAGACTCATAGTGTTGTCTGTTGTTTGGCAAAAACAGTCATGTTTCAAAGTTCATGCAGAAATAATTCTTGTTCCTGCAACTTCCGATTAACGCAACAACAAATTCCAAAAATCTAAATAAAAACTAGCAATCAAAACGCCAAAAGATCATCAAACAACAACACAAGTAACCAAAAAATCCAAACACGAACAAATTCAACAAACTCAATAATTCTCATTTAAAAAAAAAAAAAAAAAGTCAACAGACACACAAACGAAATTACATGTCGACAAGTAGTAGTAGTAGTACTAGTACAATGATGATAATGATGAAAAGCTTCAACTAGAAGCCACAAACTGGAGAGAGAAGCTGGTAAAGAGAAGAGCGAGGCTCAGAGCGCATGCCGACGACAATTATAAGAGGAATATAACCATAATGAACAATAACTTTAGCTTTCTTCAAGCTCCAATTTGTCCATTCTTTCACACTCTTCATCTTCGATCCTTCTTCTTCCTTCTTTCCTCCTCCTCTCCCCTTTATGCGTGGTGCTGCCATTGTTTGATTTCTTGCGTCTTCTTCACGCTTCTCTCTCCCTCTCCCCTCAGATCTGATCACCGAATTGAATTGAATCGAATCGCCGATTGGATTTTTTTTTTATTATTATTATTGTTTTTGTTTCGTGTGGCTTAAACCCTAACCCCTGATTTCGCCCCTAATTTTTATAAGCGATGTGGGAGAATATATCGAGAGGTGTATGGGTCGGGTTTTGTCTTCTCTTGGTTTGGGCATTTCGGCCCGGTTGGTAATTTGGGCCTTACAAATCTACTTGTGGGTTCACGGCCCGGATGGATGTGAAAGTTACTTTTGGCGGTTACTATTTTTCACTGTCTAATTTGATTTGTGTCTTGTTCTTCACATTTTGGTTTACTTGAAAACATACTACCACAGTATATACGAGAGTTTTCGAACATCAAATGGGGACGTCTACAAGCAAATTTCTTAGTGATGTTGGGTCCGTGATCGGAGGCGTGGTCGCTGCCCCGTTTAAGTCCGTCTTTGGCCGATCTTGCGGGTAGGTTACTACCTCTTACGTGTTTTCTTTCGTATATACGTACTTATTAATATGAATCTAGTATTACTGAAATTGTATGTAATGTATGTTTGATTGTTCATACATGTGACTCATACGAGTAAATTTACTAATTGATGTAACAGGGATATCTGTGGAGGAATATGGGATGTTGTTTGTTTTATCGAGCACATTTGCGTACTTGATTTAATCAGATTCTTGTTGGCATGCTGTCTTTGTTACGTTTGTAAGTTTTTCTTTTCCAAATCACCCTAGCATAGTATAACTTGATCTTTAACAAAAAAAATCGAATTTATATTAGCATTGTACGTGTTTGTATTGTGCGTGATTCATTTTCTTTTCTAAATTGCTAGAGGTAGTTCACAATGTGGACACAATAAAATTGTCTACAATCTAAAATTGAGATTGGTGTAGTAAAATTATGTTGTAATGAAAAATTAACTGTGTTGGTAGTAAACTTATACTGATAGTACACACTTTCGACACTATAAACCTCTAGCATTGTCCTTTTTCTTTTATAGCAAAAGGTGAAAAAAGTCATATACTCGTACTCGGTAACAATCATAGGTAAATTAATGGACAGTAAAAATAACACTTAGTATTTCATTTTCTTTTCATTTGACCTTTCAATGATGAATATGCAGGTCTAGTGTTTTTGTACTTGGTATATAAGTTGGGATTATGTCAATGCATAGCAAGAAGCCTATGCAAGATGTGTTGGGCTACTTGTGAAACTTATTGGTTTACATTGGACTATGTATGTTGTTATTGTTGGTATAAAATTCGTTACACTAGACGTGTCTACCGTGGGCGCCAACGTCTCCGTAGACGAATTAATAGGGATGTTGAGTTGGGCTACGTGAGCTCGTCGTCTACTTCGGGAGATGGAGATTTTTATGACGAATGTGGTTCAAATTTTTCTCGAAAAAGAAAGTCACGTAGAGAAGGAAGGAGGAGGAGACGACGAAGAAGAAGAATGAATTCCGGAAATAGCGTAAGGTTGAGAAGAGGACAAGTATCTGTGCATTTCAAAGGTAGATCAAGAAGAGGGAGGAGAAGGGTGCCATCTAAGCATTTTCAATCTTCTAGATCAAGTTTGGGTAGGAATAGCAGAAGAGGGAGGAGGATGGGGCAATCGAAGTGTTATGAATCGTCGTCGGGAAGCTTGGATAGGAGCAAAAGAGTTGAGTCTAGCAACTTTAAGAGGCCGAGACTAAGTCACTCATATGATCACGAGTCATGACTCATGAGTATATATTGAGTCTTTTGGAGTGGAAGTTGTGGCAAATCATATTTTAGTGCATACTCCGTATTTGTCAGATTGCTTCTCGGTGGCTTTTTATTTACTCTTTGGCTTTGAGCATGAACATGGTTAGATGATCAAATTAAAAAAGGATTTATATTTTTCGGAAGTACCAAGTTGATGTGTTTTCGATTAAATGATACTTTAACTAGTTTTATCTAGTTTGTATGTTTACTAAATCTCTTAAGACCGTCATCTACAAACTAATTAAAATCATTGAACAAACCAATAATTCATACAAGCTACTACAACAAACCACTAACTTGTTGATACAATATTAACACTACAATGGTTTCCAAACGACCATAAACATCAAAATCCGATCCATTGGTGTGGGCTTTTGGTTGGAGATAACTCATGGCTTCTTGATGTCTGGCAGAAGAAGTGATTCCAATCTTCTTCATCGATACGTATATGATCTATTTAATCTGAATCCTACTTGTTAAAAGTTCTAAAACAAGTCGGGTTTAAACATTAAGAGACCAGTACGAATATTCTATCCTACTTTATAGCTCATTCGATGTACCATACCAATAAGGTTTCTGCATCTTACGATAAAAATCTGTTAAAATTATTTTTACCGGAAAAGAAATCTTAAACCCTAACACTCAATTATTAATCAAATAATATACCATTGTGTCATAGCGAGACAAAAGACTTGCATTATGGAGACACAACTACACAAGGGAATATTGCCAATATATAGTACTCCACAATGAAATCGTTTTGGACTGGCATCGTGGCAGATTTTAAGTGGAAGACTACACTTGAATTAATTACGTGGCATATTCCTATAGGATGAATTACACATGCATTACAAATCCACGTCCCTTTTCCTTCATCCGATTACACATTTCGCGCTTTCCAACCCTTCACTGCCCAATTCCAATCCTTTGGTCTTTTCCTAAAAGTTTTTTTTTTTATTTTTTTTTATTTTTTTTATTTTTTTATTTTAAACAAAACTAAGAACATGTAGGCAAAATTTGAACTTTAAATATGATGAATTGTGGTATTCTATTATCTCAGATACTAGGTTTTAAGGCGATGGACTAACATATAAAATGACGCTAACAAATAAGATGAATACATAAATACGTGTAGTAACATTTTCCTGATCAACCGTTGTCAATTCAAAACTAGTTAATTTGAACTTTACGTCTTAATGGGCACAATAACTCAATACCCCCTAACGTATGTCAGCTGTCGATGTAAAACAATATTTTAATTTTAACTCGAAAATTAATTTGCATTTGCACAAGCAGTCCTACAACTCGGAGGAGTGCCAATACTCGTTTTCTATTCGGAAAAGAAGTAGTAAGGTGTGGTTAGGGGTGAGCATGAACGGGTACCCGCTCCAAAATCATGGACCCGGACCCGTTTCTAACGGGTCCTAAAAATTAGG
>JBBYHQ010144387.1:0-26692 GCA_038382645.1 Spergularia azorica
TGGTATAATAATACAAAAGAATAATAATTAATAAAACCCCATTTCATTTCATTGTCTATTAATTCCATTCCATTCCTAATTCCTTCCGTCCGTCTGTTTTTATAACATACTCTTCTTAAACCCACACGACCCACACACTCACACACCCATCTCTCTTTCTGTCTTCTTTACCCACCCCCCCCTTTCCCCCATCCCTATTGTCCACGCTCTTTATCACTCACATAGTCATATTCCAAATCCTCCATAACATAACGTCCTTGTTCTTCGAATTCACGGGCCGGGCTGGCCCACGCGGCCTACGCTGAAGTTGGATTTGTAAGGTTATATCGAGGAGGGCTATGTGATGCACTATTGTTATATGTTATGTGGAGTTATATAATCCACTAATTTACACCGGCATATCTATAAGCATAGGCGTATTATTATTATTTTACGCGCAATCTCCAAACAGAGTCTGATGTTATCATATCTAGAAGCTAATAATACATTATCAGTATAGTGAAAGAATTGTACATTTTTCAGATAAAGAATACGCTAACAAATGAAAACGGATAGAGTATTGACGTATTAACGTATTAACTAGTAACATGACAAAAGTAATAGATCAGAGCACTTTTTTGACAACAACGTAATACTCATTTATTAAGAAATGGTTATCCGGGCTGAAAAAGTACCTGTAAAAATGGAAACCAAATGAAACCAGACTAACTCCTAATAACTTAGACAACTAAAAACCCGGGCTAAGGCACTCCAAATTAAACTACTACCATTAAACGTACAACCGATCGACATACTAGGAGTAGGCCGCGGACATGCGAACAACCTTCTCCATTTGATCATATGTACAAGTTCAATTTGTTTGTGAGGTCCACGAGCCTATGTAGGGCGTGTGATAGTACAATGTTGAAGCAGTCTATTGGTAACTTTAAAATTGACTGTATGTGCTTTGCCTTGCTTTAATTTGCTGATGACTACTTGACTAGTACTATGCGACTCCACAGTCCACTAATTATAAAGTGGAATGAAATTGTTCATTCTTTAGCTGACGGACCAAACTTTATTTGAAACAATTTCAAGTTTGCTCTAATTAAGTAGGGACATCTACTACTTATGCTGATAAAGTCTAATTTAAGAAAAAGTGGATTTGTAGGAAGTTTAGGGCTTATCTCACACGAATGCAGTATTTACAATGGATATAAATGACCGAGAAATCAGAAAGCAAAGCATATTCTGGAATTACAACATTTTAACTGAGGGTCTGATTGGTATTATTTTTGGTTTTCAATCTTCAACTTTTTTGAAAACCAAATCCCGTTTTTGAAAACGAGAAAAAATGGTTTCTCTTTTTCACTTGTCGGCTTTTAGTTTACATATGTCTATTATAGAGACAACCAGTTTAAGGCCCCGTTTGATAGGACTGCATCTTTCTGAACTGATCTGATCTGATCTGAATGATTCTGATCTGATTTGATCTGATTTGAATGACTCTGAACTGATCTGATCTGATCTGAATGTGTTGAAATTTTGATTGAATTTCAACGAATTAGTATCAATTATGGACCAAATACATTGATAGAAATTTGACCATTTCTGATCTGATCTGATCTGATCTGATTTGAATGACTCTGATCTGAATGATTCTGAACTGATCTGAATACTACTGCAAATAAGTCCTATCAAACAGGGCCTAAATGTCATTTTGCAACTTATTTATTTAATTAAGTTAAAGGATACCAAAAAAAAAAAATGAAAACCGAAGTGATATTGAACGAGCCCTAACATGTACTCCTTCTGTCCCGATCATTTCCTTACCTTTGTGTTTCACACAGAGATCAAAAAGAGAAGAGAGAAACAAGTTAACAAATAAAAAAACTCATGGGAAGTCCCGATTAATTACAGGCCTACCCGCTAACCCTTTCGTTTACAACTTTTTTTTTTTTTTTGTTTTGAACTTTGGTTCAAATAAAATCACAACGATACCTTTTACGTTCACGGATATTAAATATAGCTTAAAACCATATAATATCGCCTGCCCTATTACTTCTATCGCCCACCATATTACCAAAATAGCCCCCATGACCAACTAAACCCATTCCTCCAGCCCCAACTCACTCCATCTCACTTTTATAAGAAAAAAAAAGCTTACCCAGTCTCCTACCATCATTTCTGACAACTTACCTCGAATTGCCGACGCAGATAGCACGGGGAAGAGTACTCATTATAAGCAATGAAATCATCTTAATATCTTAGGTTGATATATATGAATTGAATACAGTGATCCTCATTGATATATATCGTTGTTGACTTGTTGTTATCATTTCCAGGATTTCTTGGATAGTGGCTAATACTACGCTTATTAAATGAGGTTTTAAGGGGGTCTGCACACCGACGCCGGCATTAGGCTTGACGTTTAATCAATACGCCGACTTTTGATAATAGAGTGGACGCTTGGTCAATACGTCTGACCTCACAAGTAAGACGCTTAGTAAGAAGGGCATAATTGGAAAATGTTGTAAAAAATTGGACGATAGTAGTAAAACTAGGGCGACGAATAGCTCTTCATATATTAATTTTACCAATTAAACTACCGTATATCTAAATAAACCACCGTACAATGAGTCGGTAACACGCTCTCCTAAAAGAAGTAAAGCAAAAACAGTCTCATCAACTTTCTAAATTTCCTTTTCGCAAAGGAGGGTTTGTACTTTTTCTTATGTGATTATTTCCATTTTGTTGCAATACAATGGGGTAATGTGCCCTTTTAGAGTTGGGATAGTTGACTATTCGAGTTGATTAGGCATATTTTAGTAAGGTGCCGTGTGATGCAGGAAATATACTACGCACGACGCGATGTTGCTAAGCTATTCTCACGGGCGCTCCTTCAAAGTTTACATAAAAGAACGTGTCGTTATCGTACAAATTTGAAGTCTAAGAAACTATAAGACCTCTCATTTTCTAGTATAGAATGATCAATGCAAGACGTCAATAGTGTCAAACCAACGTCTTGTTTATGTGACATCTTTGTCACATTATTATTTCTCTGTGCTTCTTTCGTTTTGTGCATAACACATCCGTGGTACAATCCTGCACACCAATGAAGGCTTGACATGTCGAATCGTCGAGATTAGCTAATGTCTTTTCCATCTAGGATTTTCTTTAAAACTAATGGCCGGTTTTACTAAGTACTACTCAACTTTATTACCAACAACTTAAACGTAATGTAATGTTGTCCATTTAGATTGTCATATGATTTGATTAACCGGCGGATTACCTAAAGGATCAAAACTTAAGAAGGGAGACCGCGTTTGAATAGAATGTTCATGAAATGGACTAGTATCCCCAGCATGCATTATATATGTAGATTAATCTAAGAAAGTTCGAAAACACAAGAATATTAACTCAAGATCGAGGATGGCCAAGCAATAATATCTTAAGTCTTGTTTCGATCATATTCTTTCGATGTTATATGTTGATCCATGAAACTTGATCATCGTTCTGATTTCCTACAAACATATACGGAGTATAAGTGTATGTATATCAATTTTCAGAAATATATAACATATTAGACGGGAATGATATACATACAATGGTACTCAGATTAGGCACAAAAAATGTTAGTGTGTTAAAAATCTGTGTAATTGGAGATGGATGCCGACGTTGAAATAACTAATCAATGAAGTCGGACCACATGTAAGTATCAAGCGTATATTGCAATGCTCCGACTTATTTGGTTTATATGAATGTGTGATCTTCTCCTTTTTGCATTTGGTCCAAAATTAAAGATAGTTTTCATACGGTTGTACACATCGGAAAGAAACGTTTTCTAACCAAAACAAAGGAATTTCAGGCAAAGATCGGAATCTACACTACTTCAAATTCTTGTCTCATCGTCTTCTTCCATCACTCCAATCATATTTGAGGTGGAAATCTTTGAGGCTTTTGCAACAAAAAAGGTTCACACTATAATATCTTATACATAACAGTAAATCAATGTTTGATTAAATTGCGAATATGAAAAATCACTCAAGGTGACACCTACACATGTGTTATGATTATCGCATACATATATACATTTATAAGTCTATGAATGGATCTTTTCTGATCTTACTCTCTTATTCTCATTTGAGTACGAGATGTTACTCTATACTCGATTACTTGGCCCTAGCTATCTAATCTTCGTTCATTGATGTGCCAGCCTCTTCTTAAAAATTAATAATAGTGCAGATATTTTTTAATTTACTGTCATAAATTAAGTTAATTAGGCATGATTTTGTAACAGCCTGATCCATCAGGCGTCGCAACACAACCTAATAAGATGGGAAGTCACCCCTTAGACCCGAAAATCCTCTCGTGGGCTCTAAAAGGTGAAGGTCTTGTTGGTGAATTTGGATCATCTCCAGTTGTTAAAACGAACTGGAGGTCCAGTTCTTTTTCAATGGCCCAGATTGCCTGACCCATAAAATCAACGGCTTGCACAAAAAGTCAAAAACTACCATAAAAAAAAAAAAAGTGTTTCATCTTCCTCACAAGCACACGCAAGACCCATTGACTCACCAGTCACCACCACCACGCACCACCACCACCACTCCGGCGACCCACTTCACATCCCACCCACCACCACAACAACCACTCCCCCTGAAATCCCCAGTAAAGACATCTACATCTTGTCCGGCAATAACGAAATTGCGCGGTGCCGCTGTCGGCGGTAGTGGATGGCACTTTTCGTGGCCTTGGCTGTCGGTGGTGGGCGTTTCTCGCCGGTGTCGGCTTGCGTCCTCCTCGACCAGTCCCGCAGTGGTTTTTGTTGGTGGCTGCATGGCTGGTTTGGTTATGGTTGGTGAGAGGAGAGAGAAAGTGGTTGATAAAATCTGGCCATTGATTTAAGCACTATCCACGTGGCAGCTCGAGAGGAAACGAACTCGATCATCTGGACGCCTTGTTGGTAGTATAACTTAATGGTGGGAATCTATTATAAACTGATCATATGAGCCTTAATTCCTAAATGTGGGACAAATCAACTCTATAAACTACTTTCCAAATTCCGTAGTGTTACATATTCGATATGAGTTGGTTAATTATATTGGTCCCGTAATGTGATTATTAGCATTTAGGCATTTCACTATAGAATTTTGACCGGACGTGACAATACACTGAGGAGCTTAATTAAGTTAATGTTTTTGTATAAAGTGAGCATAAGAACCCTAATGGTATCTCTATGGAGAATGCGATGGTGTGATTATGGTTTAGACCTCTTTATGATACGACGCACATTTGAGTTTAGAACGGTAATATATTTATGGAGGTGATAAATGCTCGATTATACCTCAATGATTTGATCTGCTCTAAATTGCCATCATTTGGCTCAAGAGTGACTTAATTTTACGAGACACAAAGATAATAATGATTGTCACAATTAATCTGTACATGCTCAAAATTTAAGTGGCATATATTTTTCGGTGCAAATGTATTTAGTTTCATTCGCTTGAAGTTATGGACCGACTATTCAATTTGATTCATTGCGAAACAAAAGAGAATTAGAGAATATAAGAATAAAGTAGAGAACTGATGAATAAAAACATACACAATTATTAAGCGTACTATTTTCATTTTCAATTATTGGGTTCAAAGTAAAAATTACTGCTACAAAAGAAAATTGAAAGTTTTTCTGGATTTGGTGCAACAATGGTCTGTTGGAGTTGTTTTTAAGGAAAGTAGAGGAATGAAGTTGCTGCGTAAATGTGTACGGTAACAAATTGGCACTTTGGATGTTCATTCAAATTTTAATTCAGAGCATATTATTGTGGACCAAATTGTGATGCAACTCCTCTAATTAATTCCCCCTACACAACTGTAAAGTTACTGTTGCGTTTGCGGTAACTTTTATCTACTGCATGAATGTTCCTGATGGAATTGATGTTATGTTAGACTGGAATTTTATTTATTGTTATGATATACTTTTTGTAAACTTGTATAGTTGTATGTAGGATATCTGGTCGGTTTATAAGAAAATATGCGTGCTCTTAGACGTTGGTCCTATATATATTTCGTACACACTCTTATAGAGACCTTAGATAAGGTCGAACACAAATTATAACTAGAGTGTTAATAAAATCATTCAGTATATGACCCCCATTGGCACATACTATTACGACATTATGGTGTGAGGTAACTTTCTTGAAAGCATTATTCTTTACTTGTAATGTTCCCTTGACCTTCTCATGCATGCGATGACAACAAAGCCTTAATTACCTGATTAGCTATTTCATACCGTATTACATAAGCTCGGCAACAGAAAGAGATTTAATTACAGTCTTAAGAGAGAAACTATTAAATGATCATTGTAGTAGTATGCATACAAGTTGTTATGATAATAACAATGACAATACACTAATTAACAAATCAAAGAACTTAAGCTAACTATCTCTTTTGTTGAATGACTAAAGAGAATAAAATTAGATTATGTTCTTTATGTTTAGTACCTTTGTCATATTCACTTTTATTTTCATACTTTTTTCCTTTTGTTGTTGCTAAAGTGTAAAGCATGTGACATTGCTAAGGAGTGTTGAGAAAGCCAAGCTAAGGGGGGAAAAAAAACCCTCCAAAAAATGCTCTTTAATTTGTCAAAATTAAAATTTCTAAAATTTCTCATTCTTTTACACCCCTTTTATCTCTTTTTCAAAATGTAAAAGAAAAGGAATTATGAGATTATCCATTTTTTTCACCATTTAAGGATCTATCACTTCATGCATAATTAAAAGATTAGAGGCTCATGCATGACATATCTAGCTAGCTAATATATCTCTCGAATAACTTCCCTTACACTCTACAATTAACTCTATCATGAAGATTAATTAATTAATAGAGCATTTTTCTAGCATATTACAAAATCAATTAGCATATCATATTTACTTAGGGAATATAATATGACTAATGTAGATCTTAGGACATGATCATATGATTTTTTTCCTCCCCACCCAAAATGCAATGATCCTCGTTCTTTTTTTCTTCATTTCCTTCAAATCATTCTCCTTTTGTTGCTTTATGTCTTTCTTGTCCCCCTTGTCTTTCTTTAGCTCTCTTTTTTTATTTTTTTCCTGCATTGCCTTTTCCTTTTCCTTTTTTGCCCTTTTCTTTTTTGGCTCTGAATTTCAACCAGTGGGTACCTGATTCTCTCAATCACACCCTCAGTCAGAACCATAATCATTTCTAAATGAGTAGTAGAATGCAATCTTCTCCTCCCTCCTTTATCATCATCATCATTGCCATGCCATGATCATCGTCGTCTTCGTAATCGATTGTTGTCGTTGTCGTCGTCGTTCTCATCATTTAGCAAGTCTCTTCCCCTCAAACATAACAAAAAACTAGTAAAAATGATATGGTACGGTTATATCATAGTGCCCTTCCTAAGGTAAACTCAAGATTTGGCTTCGTTGGACTTGTCGGAAGATCTCCCGATAAATTTGAGGAGCTTGCTTCTGATAACCTCTCGTAACTCAAGCATTTTGGATCTAAATCCTTCTGCAACAAATGAATTTTTACGTTAGTCAATAGATTACGAAATTCTATTCTATAAGAAATGTTACTAAACACCACCAGATAACACTATCTCATTTTTCGTATTCACGACAACAATAATATTGGCGCGTTACATAAAAACGTTGAATAACCTTGCATTGTACAACATATATAACGTGAGTACGTGACATTCTAACAATGAAGGGAATGATAAACCGGTCACAAACAATAAATCCTCACAAAAAAGCAAACATTTTCACAGTTTGCAAAATTCGCCATTTACCCAAAAAACAGATTAAATGTAGAGAAAAACAAAGGGGGTGTAAATTCCAATGTAAGAACAATAACTTTTTACCAAAAAAGAAGGAACTGAAAAGAAAAAATGAGAAAGAAGGTATAAATAAAAAGGCGAAATGAGTTGGTTTACAAAGCTAAGGGTTCAGTACCATATAAAATGTGGTTGGAGACTTAGCGAGGTAGGAATCCAAAGACAATGGACTGATAGAATAAAAGAACATTTGTTCAATTTTTATTTTTTATTTTTATTTTTATTTTTATTATTAATAAAGAGTCGAAAAAAATCAGTGTTTTACGTGTAGAAAAGCCTGTTACAGTGCGTGTGTGTCTCATGTGCACCTTGCTATAAAGATTATTTAGCTCTCCAAAGTTGAGACTTGAGAATTTCTTTTCTCATCATAAACTTTTCTTTATTCCCACCAAATCTTCCTCGTAGTCTTTAGACTTTATGTTATGCCACCCCAATCCCATGCATGCATTCTTTACACATAATTAGCTCTCCTATCTCCCTTTTTAGAGGTAGAGCTAGAACTCAGAATTAAAGCTTGCGAACATACGATAAAAATCGCGCATTGCAATTGTAACCCGACTTTCGGCCTGAATCAAAATCTCGAGACCAACCAAGCTATATTGACACTATAACACATTAAGGTCGTATGGACGTCAGGACGTGTATGGTTTATCAGTTTATGTTAATGCAGGTGCAATTTAATTCCTGACCCCGACTCCATACGACGTAGCGACAATTTGTACTAGACAAGTAGTATAGACAGCATTGGCATATATGATCACGAACAAAGTTTATGGGGTATGATTTTGTACAAACATATCTTTTTAAGTGAGTTACCCTTTGACCAAATAAATTAAAATTTGTTTTTTCTATCAAATTCATCCCAGTTTTGATTTTACTTTCTCTTTGATGCTCTTTTAAAATGAGGCTTTTGCACAGAGCTTTTCCTTGGTCACGAGAAGCAAAGTTTCCTTTGGGAAATAAAATGACAAAATTGTCCCCTTAAGAGTTGCTGATGACCATAGGACACTCCCTCCCTTGTACAGCTTTTCAAAGGCTTTTGTCCTTTATATAAAATTCTCTTTTTTACCCCCAACTTTGCAGCAAAGAATTTTTTTTTTTTTAAATTTTTATATAGAAAAAGAAAAAAATAAATAAGTGAAATGTGATTAAAACCCTTTTTTCTTCCTTTTACTTTTGTTTACTTTTTATGGTTAAAACCCCCTTTTCATTTTATGCACATTCCCTCTCAATATTCCCCACAAGAATAATATGTTTAGTATAGTATGTCTTTCAAACTCAATGTGGGTATTTCAAGCATGTTAAACAAAGAACAAGAAAATAGAATAAAAGTCAATACTAAATAATTAAGGAATTAATAGAATTAAAGTTATTATGCACCTCAAGAGAAGATTGACATTGCATGTTGTTTCCACTAGAATCTCTAGGTTTTCCATGCAACCAAGCTTCCCTGCTACAAAATTAAAAACCAAAGAAAAATAGAGTATTTTTCATCAGTTGGTGTTTAATTAAAGCTTCAAACAATTCAAATCAACCAATATTTTGAACATATATTAGCCCTTTACGACATAAGCTTGAATTTATAGGTCATATATATTATATATACGAACCACAAATCGAACAATTAATTCTTGATAAATTAAGAGTTACTTGGAGTATTTTAAGATTGAAAGATTGTTGGGAAAATTAGTGCACAGACAGGAAAACTTAGGAGAATATATGAAATTCCAAGTGCCATCTACAACAAAAGAATACATATATGTATGGAGAATATATAGGACTCACATCAAGTCAAGGAAAAAGGGTTCCATATGTAATAGTTAAAAATGAAAACCATGTCTTAAAAATGAGCCCACAAAATCTAAGGAAAGAGATATATCGTCCAATATTCTTGAGTATATATAAGGTGAAGTAGTAATGGATTCTTCAAACTTAGATTCTTTTGGCATTGGAATGCATGGTAAGCTTTGTTAGTGCAATCTTGCAAAAGAATTTGTCTCAATCGCATATTTCTGATTATTACTAGACCATCATTATAATCTATAAATGAACGAACCCGTTTTGCATGCATAATGAGTTCATGCATGCAAGTCTCTTGATGTCCAACTTGTTAGGATCAAATTCGAACTAGATCGAATAATTCTTAATACGGAGTAACACTAAATAATTGACAAAGATTGCAAATTGATCAAAATAGCAAATGTATAATGCGTGAAGAGACTAGAAGTATGGACCATACATCAAGAATGCCTTAATACTAGAGACATGATTTCGAGTCGATTAACATAACTCGTCAACACAATGCCATCACTAGCTAATTAAAAAAAAAACGATCATAAAATTGACCCTAACTCCATTTTACAAACATTTCCATTGCTTGCATGTAGTAATTTTTCCCCAAACCGAAAGCCCTATAGTACCTTAAGGTTATTAGGTAAAAATCAAGGATTTATTTTACTTTCATTGGTACACAAATTAACAAGTGAAAATTGAGAACAACGTGAAGAATAATTTAGGATAGTAAACTACCTTGAAGAATTGCTCCAAAGTCCATGAGCATAATCTTTATCTTGATGTACATTTGATGATGATCTCGGCGTAGGAAGCTCTGAACTTCTACTTTGCTGCATACTAGCAAATACATCGTCCGACGTATCCCCTGATGAACCGTTTTCGTATACATCCCCTTGCCCTGTCCTCCCAAAAAACAATTAAAACCAATTAACATTAAAAACATTAACCCGCGTCGTATGAGACGTATCACAACACCAGTTGTCCAATTTATTCCGAATTCGAGCCGAATATACAAATCACATTATTAATACTAGATGTAGTACAATGTAATGTACCTGAAGAAGCTGCTGCTCTATCTGTTGTCTTTACCGTTCTATACATCTGCATAACAAAACAAAACAAAAAAACCCAACAAAATAAAAGTCAAATTACCAAGTACTATATACTAGTACATACATTAATATTATCTCAAACCATATACTAAAAAAAAAGAAATTAAAATGAAAATAAACGGGGAGACCAAGGGTGCAGGCAATAGATGTATCGAGAAATGTGCAGGACATAATATTTTTTTTACTGTGGGGTTAAAAAACGAAAACCAAGGTAAAAACAAAAGGTGACTGTACAAGTAAGAAGAAGAGTTGAGAAGATCAGGGGAACATGATATCATTGAGAAATGATGGTGTTTCTGTACTTTCTCTCTTTATATTCCCATATATATATTTTCTTCGCCCATCTCTAGGAGGACCAACTAGCATTTTCCCGAGAAAAATTTAATCCGAAAATTTAACTCACTTAATTAGTCCAACCTTTGTCTTCTTTCTCTCTCCTCTCTCCTCGGCCATTGTCTTACTTAGAGTAGTATGTATGGAGTACATTAACATTATTATTATTGCATAATTATTGCAAAATAATATGATCAAGAATAATGTTTTCTTCTTCCTAGAAAAAAAGAGCTGATTCATGACTATGTGTATATTTATATATGCAATAAACAACAAAAAACATGTATGTATGTACACCCATCTTCTTCTTCTTCTACTTCTTGATCCATCAGATCTATGATTTTATATAATTATTACAAATTTGGACACACAAACTAAAAACAAAACCCACTTTTATGTGTGTATCATTCTCCCCCGCCCCCGGTGTTGACTGTTTCAGAGGACGATTCATATTAGTCGAACTCCAGACCGGTTTTTGGACTAAAGTAAATAAAGACCAAGTAGTTAACACACTTTTGAAGATCTTTTGATTGATTAGGAGAATGTTTATAGGTTGTCAAATCCCTAACTTTGGATTTATTTGGAATGTGAAGAATAATTAGCAGATGAATTGGGAAGGACTTTTATTAGCTGACAAACCAATAGGTTTGTTTGTTGAATGTTGAGATTATAATCATTTTGTTTTATTCATGAAATTAATCAATTGTTTAATAATCAAGGTGATGATGATTATGATTACTATTATAAAAAAAAAAGTTAAATTAAATTTAATTACCTGTAAATGAGACTTGACATGAGCTAAGGTAAGATCTTTGACATCCATGAGCTCTAATACTGACTTCGGTGTCGCCCCTATAATATTACACACAACCAAATCCATCATGAGAAAATCAACATTTACAACATCGTTATATTTGGCGATTATATTAATGAAATTTCCGAAAAGTGGACCGACTGAAAAATGAAAATGGCGTACTTTCATGACCACCGAGTAGCTCAACGGCGTGAACGAACCGAGCGTGGAGAGTAGAAGTCCACCGCATACGTGGCGCACGCATGCTTCGTTTAGCCGGAAACCGCGAAAGAAACCTCGATCGCATCAGACCTTGATGATGGTGGTGGTGGTGGTGAGATTGGTATGGTAAATGATGGGTATTATTCTGCGTGACGCTACCTATATTATTACCGTTAGGTAAACCACCAACTCCAACACCCCCTGCCGTTGATGAAGGGTTAGTGGAATCCAACGGTGGAGGAACAACGGGAGGTGCAAAGGGAAAAGAAGGAGGAGGGTTTTGGTACACTGGGATCCCTCTAATGGGCCGTAAAAAGCCCAGTTCAGGGCCCAATCCACCACCACCACCACCACCAACACCACCAGCTGCGTGGTGGTGTTGTTGGAGCAACTGGTGGTAGAGTTGTTGTTGTTGGTGGTGGTGGTGGTGGTTGTTGTGGTGGCCGTTTTGGGTGTGATTATGATTTTGTTGGTGGTGGTGGTGGTGGTGGTGGTTATTATAATGGTGGAAGAAGCTGTTGTGAGAAGCGGCCGCGCCCGGAGCGCAAGTAGACGGGTGGGATAGGCTCAAGTCGATTTCTGATGAAGATTTGGCGGCCCGGGAAGTCTCCGAAGCCCGTTTCCAAAAGGCCAAGTCCATCTCGGACGCGGCCGAGGCGGCCGAGGTGGACTTAGCGCTTGGTGGGCTGATTTGCAAAGATAAATCAGGTTGTGCAGGGAATAACTCCATCCCTCCTTCACTTCACTTGTTAAATTATGTCTAAATATTATATATCCTATCCAACCAAACAAACAACCCCTTAATTTCTTTTTGCCCCAAATAAATTAAATAAAATTTAATGAAACAAAATAACAAGAAAGAGTGATTTGTTGTTGTAGGAGAACAAGTAGAAGAAGTAGAGTGTTATTACTCCATAGTTAAGTGAGAGTGATTGTTAGAGAATGATGAGGTGGGTATTATTATTATTATTATTATTATTAATATTGTGATTATTAATAATAATATTAAGGGTGATATATATGATGAGAATAATAATAATAAGGGGGTGTTTGGTTTGTTTGAAGAGGGGATTGAGAGAAAGGTAGTTGTAGTTGCAGAGAGGGGAGAGAAATGATGACAAAGGAGGGTATAAGCAAGTGAATGGGTTGTATCTTTTGTGTGAAGTATATGTGAGAAAATGACACTTGAAGAAGAAGCTAAGGAAGAAGAAATGCAAGGGGAGGAAGAGAGAGAAAGCCAAACACAGACACAGATGAAAGAGAAAGAATGGAAAGGAAAGAGAGAGAGAGAGAGGGAGAGTTGCTCGCTTTTGTGGATTTGGGGGTAACTAGCAAAAGTGAGAAAAAAGAAAGGGCAAAATATAAAGTTGGTAATTTTTGTGTTGATTTTTTTTTTTGGGTTTTTATTAATAATAAAGAGTCTTTATATGGTCCAATTTTGATTTTTACCACATTGTAGTACCGTATGTATTCGATATACTTTGTTCTTGTCTTTTGGAAGTAGAAAACGTGTGTGCCTTTGTCCATCAATTCCAACAAGTCATACTAAGTTACTAACCTTTGCTAACTATTTATATATCTACTAAGGGTGTGTTTGGCCAAAGTTCTAAATTGTTTGTGAAATGTTTCTGGGTTCTAGAAACTGAAAACTGGTCAACACCCAAAACTAAGAAACTGCGCCTGGTTTGTGAGAAGCACTTCTAGTGTAAATTTGTTCATCAGAAGTAGAAGTTCCAATTTGTAGTGCTTTACATAAACTGTTTCTGAGAAGTAGTTCTGGAGAAGTTGGAGGTTGGCCAAACATACACTAAATCTTTCTCACCCCTTTACCCTTACATTTTTATTTTGTATGATAAATTTATGAATACATTTCATAGAGCGTGAATTGTGACAAAACGGTGATCAAGAACAGTTTGAAAGCATGGTATTGATTGTTCCACTCGCGGTATTTTTGAGGATCAGAATTATATGCACTTTAATTTTTTAGTGGATGAATATGTCTACAATTGTATGAATTATTATGTATGTCTTTACTCATCATTAGTACCTCATCCATGACATTTATCAGTGTTATTTGTTTTTTTGTCTTATAATAATCTCTTCGTATTTCAAACATACGTTTTCCTTTTTAAATAGAAATTGTGTCTGAGAAATTTGTGAGATCTTGTAAAGGGAAGTAGTGATACCTCTAAATCTAACCAATAATACCTTTATATATCTAGGGTCCGGTTCTAATGAGAACACTATTTTTCATGAGAACCATGAGAACACCCCAATATAAACTAAAAAAATATAAAAAACAAAAAAAATAAATCATCCAACTTATTTTCTCTCTCCTCTCCCCTCCCCCTCCACTCTCCCCTACCCGACCTCACCCCCAAACCACCACAGCCCCACCACCGTCGTAACCCAACCACCACCTACACCTCTGCAACCACCACCAACGGAACCGCAAGGCTCCGGCGACCCAAACCCCCCTCCCCCTCGACGCCGACTCGACCCCCTCCTCTCCCAATTTATCCTTTTTTGCACGTTTCTCTCTCCACTTTTTTCTCCTTCTCCGGCAACAAGGGTCGATTCCGGCTGTCCAACGTGGACTCCTCGATTTCGGCTCGGCCCCTCACTCGCTCCGCTCGTGGTCCGAACGTTAATAAAGAGTAAACGGTGCCCAAGATGGTTCATTTTCAAAAACATCCTTGGCGGTGACAATGGTGAGGGAGGCAACGTAGGGAGGGGACGGCGACAATAGGGCGGGAAGGTGATGTCGTCGGTGTGTGGCGGAGGTAGTTGGCCGTGGTGGAGTGGTGGAGTGGCCGTGAGGAGGGCTGCCATGGGAGAGAGAGAAAGGAAAAAGAAGGGAGGAAAGAAGAAAAATGAAAAAATCCTAGCCTTTGGTTTTCTAATCTAATGGCTTGTATGAGTTCTCATGGTTCCTATATAAGGATTGGTTCTCATATGAACCTAATCCTATATATCTATCACATAGTATTTCTAAGACTTCGTTTGATAGGAATGCATTTTTTTGAACTGATCTGATCTGATCTGAATGAGTGAATTAGAGAGAGTAATTATCACTAAGGAAAAAAAGGCCATTTAAAAAGAAAACAATTAACCATGTTTTTTTTATCAACTTAATTGTAAAAATGAGTAACTAGTAGGTGCTAAGTTGCCAATTAAAACAACGCACCACCTAATTTATTAAAGAAATCGGGGGTGTGACATGATAATAAGAGTGAAATCTTGTGAAGTAGAAGCTGAAAGAGAACAACCTTATCTCCAAATCTCCATCAAATTAACTCAATGTACTAAATGTACTTCCATAATAGGAAGTTACTAGTGTTAAGTTACTAAATTCTTTAATCCTTCACCTAGTGAATGATTAAAACGATGTAGTTTTAGATGATAATAACAATAATTACAATGTTGATGTTACTTCTACTTATACATTCCATTATTCATACGATGTAATTGATGTTGGCTAAAATCTTTGTTGAACATTGAAATACATGTTCGTATACATTTACATGATGATATTAATTTTCAAAATATTTACTAATAGTATTGTCACTTCTTACGGTCATACACTTTTCAGGTTCATACCTAATCGTCAAAATGAGACGCATAAAAATCGTATATAATAGAATATATGATAAATTTTGGTGAAAAGGTGTCACAAGAAGCAATACGAGTAACTCCTACGAGTAATATTCCTCTTGATTGTCAAAATACTTCACATTGTTGATGACCATTTTACTTGATTATGGCCAGACAGTTTCAATTGTCAATTCATATGAATCTTCCAATAATAAATAATAACAACTAGTTGTCAATAAACACTTGTTTGAGTGGGTATAAAACTCAATTAGCTTAATTATTATATATATTGAAGTTCTCAAATCTAAATTCGAAAATGCGGACAGTGTAAACCTCGTGGAGGGAGGACTTTGCTATACTAGGGTTAGAGTATAGGTAGAAAATCGGATGGTAGCGAAATGTTCTTATGGATCGAGGACTAGAGGAATATATATTTGATCGAGGTTCTGTTCAGGCTAAATGGTCTGATTCAGTCTGCATCATTAGACCATGTTGGATCAAAGACTAGAGAAGATTATAGTCACGACCGGCGTAAGGTCTTTCCCCAGCGATTTAGTTTATGTTTCACTTTTGATATATAGCTGTAATTATGTCCACCCCTATTATATTGTCACCTTATGTCGTCTTACTCGCCTAGAACTTAAATGTAATCGAATGGTAAAAAGATGCTAGTCATTAATTTACAATACGGCCACTTTGAGATCGATCTTGACCATTTACGCCTTTAGTAGGGAGCTTTAATTTGAAATTCAATATGATCTAAGTTAGATTGTTTTACAAACAACTTACTTAGCTCTAAGGTATAAACTAATTGAACATGCTTATTTTTTTTTTTAAAAGAACGTGCATATTAATTGATGAGCTAGTTATAATATTCTACCCTAAAAAATGTAATTAATATGATCAAGTAATTGGCTCAAACAATTCCCTTATATGCCTATGTATATGGTAATCATATTTATGTAGTTGCTAAGATATCAAATATAGGATTATCTAACCCTAACTCAAGTACTTAATGTGCTTATCAGAAAATTTGATTGTATCATGTATATGGAAAAACCAATCAAAAATAGATGACAAGTCCATTCTATAGATATCCCAAATCAAAGGCACACATACTATTATGGGTTTGTAGCAATAATTAACTGCAAAAACATTGTTGTTGTTGACAATGATGGGGCCCGCACCATAGGGGCAAATTACATTATTCTGTGCTTGCTTTCTCTTAGATTTGTCAACAAACTGATTGAAGCTAAACAATTATTTGATGATCCTAACAAATCATGCATACATACTTCACACTCCATTTTAGTCAAAAAAACAAAAGAGATAAAAAAGAGGGTTCAATTCAAAAGCATATAATATATCAAAGACATTGAGGAGAATTATATAAAGTTGGGAAGATGGCAACACTAACAAGAGTCTTTCTCTAGCCATGTTATTATCAATGTCAATAATCTCACAATTGGTAAATTGTGTACCATACGTCCATCCCCAACTTTTCTTTCTTCGTTTGTTTCTGTACCGTTCCAATTTCATCTGATGTATCGAGAGAGCCTTGTTTCTAGAATCTCCCGAGAATAAAACTAAATTTTAGAAAGAATAATGCTTAATTTATTTTTGCACCATCATATTGACAGTGTGTAAATGGACTCATCACACGTGTGGGCCCAAACTGCATGGTTTCTTCTTATTTGGTAGTGTCCTAGCTAGCTCATTGTTGAAGAATAGAGGGCTCTTGCAAATGGGCCATCGGATTATTGAATTGGACAATAAGTTATATACTACTCGTTTGTAATATGGTTAGCTAGGCGAGGGTTGAGGTGACCAATTTATTTGCATGGGTACTTTGTTGTTTTTGATTTAATAATATTTTAATTATAATTATTATTGTCGAGGAAAATTAGTAGTTTTTATGTTAAAAGAAGACAAAATTAGCTATCCAGAGCATTAATATTTCTTAAATTCGTTAATTCGCTACTACTATCCAGAATGGATGGTGTATAATATATCAAAGCATGATGCTGTGACCTGTGTTATTATGATCGACTAGAAGATAAGAACACAATTCCTTAATTAGTTAACTAAAATTCTCACTTGAAAACACAAAATATGAGATCTCATTGATTAATTGAGGAAAATATCACTTAATTAAGGATGTAAATGTGTTCTTATAGAGAAACCGTTCTTATAATCTACCGATTGATATCACATTGTCTAAATATTTAGTAAGAGCAAGTTACTCATAACTATTGTATGCTTAAAATAGTTTTTAGTATCTAATATTTCAGACATATAGAACGAATAATATATTTGAATCATTGGGATAAATATTTTGTTTGGAAGAACTTTATTGTTGTTAAATAAATTCCTTTATTCTGTAAATTTTATAATTGCGCTGTTAGGTTTTGTTTGCTGGTAGTTACAATAAAATCCTTTATTCTCTTGAGCTACAATAACGTACTATATGAGAGGTTGTTATGTATTAATGTATTTTTATTCCTTAAGGAAATACTATTCTTACAATATATTATTATGTACTACTTGTACATTTGAAAGGAACAAATCAGAGTACTTAAAATTGGTACATTCTTGTGGGCATGCAACAACCATCCAATTGTTATTTGCGGGGAAACTTGGTCGGGCCAAATGTTTTCAACCATAAATGACTCTTATTAAGACTATACTAAGCCCGATCCTTCTCTTATCTCTAGACATATGCATACAAAGCCATATATACAATAATTCAGCCCCTCCCCCTTGTTTTTAAGCTAAATTTAAATATATAGATGTGCACAAAATGTTAGTATCTAACTTTTGTTTGAGTTTTTCTACCCGTAAGTAAAGTAATCCAAAATTTATTTTAAGATGCTTTTCTGAACGAGTTAGATTTGAAAAAGAATTCCAGTGTGCAAATTATTGATTTACTGTGCATGGTTGATGGATTCCTATCCTCATGGCATTATTACTCGGTGCTAAATCAATATTTGTCATAAAATTTGGCAAATATGGAAACATTATGTAAATTATTGTACTTGTTATTTTACCGATTTGAAAAGAATGTGTTCGAATTGAATTTGCACCAAAAGAAAAAAGAAATGCACTCAAATGAGTAAATAAATAAAGGGATAAGGTATATAAATGCGTACTACATCTACTATAGAATATGCATGATGATGGATATAACAAATGTCGATGATATCAATTTTCAATAAAAAGAGACGAAAAGATCAAAAATCTCCTCAAGAAAAGAAGAGAACGAAAATTAATTATCAACCTCCAACGGCATTTCATAAAATTCTATACTCCATCGACTTTGAAAGAATACAAGAATAAATGTTGGAGTTTTGACCAAACAAATTTAAGGACCACGGTGCGGAAAGGAAATGAAGTCCTGTTCGATCTTCATGGATACGTAATGTGTTGGCGATGTTTGTTGCTTAGCTCTCTAAAGTCACATAATTTTTTAGGATATATTTTCATCGGGGGACTCCTGGGTGACCGCCTTTCTCGCCCGCCCTAAAAGGTGCCTCTGTAATTTTGATATTATGACACATTTCATGCCAGCATTATTAGACGAATTGCATTATTATACCCCGAGTGTAATACCGTTTAGCCAAACTATCATACATTGGAAACCGTACTATAACTATATGCAATTATGTTTTACTCCGAGACCGCCTGTGATTTGTCTAATTTAAGAACTATTTAAAGCTTATTATGGGCAATACATACATTGGAAACTTCTAGCTACATACGTCATTTAATTTATAAAGAGGATTTGTCCAACATTAGGCCTGTTTGGTATCGTTTTCTGTTTTCAGTTTTCTATTTTTTTTAAAACCAAAGTCCCGTTTTTTAAAACTAGAAAAAGTGGTTTTCAGTTTTCATTTTCTATATGACTACTATATAACCAAACGATTTAAAGTTAATTTTGTAACTTATTTAACTAAATTTTTTACGCAAAAAAAACCAAAAACTGAAATATTTTGTTAGTTTTTGGTTTCTGAAAAAAATGGTGCCAGATCGAATTGAAGAATAATAACACTATAGTTTTGAGTAGTGTTTAGTACAGTACTTAGTAGGGAATGGAGTATTTAATAGAATGCATGACAGAAGGTAACATACCATGGAATTTGGCATTCCAAAGTCAGATGATAATAATAACGCAAGATCGTGGCTTCAAAGCAACATTATGACAGAAAGGTATGTATTTATTTTCACTTACGTACTATTAGGGAGAGGCTAGGCTATAACTAAGTAATATGCAATTGAGACTTCTGATAAGTTTGATTGAACTTGTAGATCGATCATCGTGATTTGAACTTAATTAACAAGATATATCGAGTTTACAATGCAATAGAAGTATAGAACATAGCTCATCCTGATCAGTAATACTATAATAAAGGGCCTACAGTAATTGCGATCATATGTCATCCTTGATCATGTTATTAACATATATAGCATTTTAATCCAAAATAAATTAAAATTATTGTACGCAAAATGTACGAAAATAATCTATTCCACTGTATCGTAAGAAGCTTGAAACTACATATACAAACCATGATACATTGATACCCCACCCACATGCACGATGTTGCATGGCAAATTACTTGACAAATAAATTTCCTTTATTTCATTACTCAATTATCTCAAAAAAAAAGAAAAAAACCTTATGTAATTAGTTTACACCATATTACATATAAGGTCATAAGATGTCCCTAATGTTGACTTAAAAAGTCAACAAAGTATGACTCGAATCTCTAGAAATCTCTCTTTGTTCTTTAATCCAATGGCTATGAAAATTCAAAATCTGACCCTAGATAGAATAATGTTTAGTAGTTGAACAACTTTAAAAGTACTCCATAGATTCTCAAAACAGTAATTAATAATTAATAATAGTATAATTATTAAAATACCCGACAAAAAAGAAGAAGCATTTTTGCTTGTGCTTAATATGTGCGTGCATGTTCTTTGATTAAAATTAGAATTAAAGTGTACTCAATCTCAATGCTAACGACGTAGTATCCCTATAAACTAAGGCACAAGCAAACAAGGGTTTGTGTGCAGCGATCAACACGGAGCAGAAATAGAAGATACTGACAATTTATGTTCTCTCTCCCACGTATAACTCGATCACATCATTATGAACTCCCCAGGCATTATATTGTACTCTATCATATATACGGAGTACTTCCTAGATATCATACACTGTACTAATAATATATTATTGTTCTTGGTTCGTGCTTTGTTTGCAATATTCGATTTATTCCATATTCGAGTCGTTAAACCCGACTTTTGATCTATATATAGTTCACGATGAGGTCGTCGAGAGTAATTGTAACAACATTGTATGTAGTTGCATCAGGTTTTTCCACGTACAGTCTTATACTTAAAATTTGAAATCGCGTTTCTATTTCAGCCTAAACATATAACAGTTCAATTAACAACTCATTTGAGTGTTTTGTGTAAGAGAGGAGTAGTAGTGAGTGACTGACGAGCATCTTGCAAAAATCGATGTATAGTGATTCTGAATTCCTAATACGATTGGATTTTTCAGATCAGAGATCGATCTTATCTTACCAACTGAGCCCATTAACAACATTCATAGAATAATTAGGAGATTTGTGATCTGATAATGTAAACGTCAACTAGTCCTCGGTAATGAGAATGTATAGCTTGAAATGTTTACATGTTTTGAGGTAGTATTAGTAAATTAATTAATTACAGTACTATAATTAGGGTTAGCTTTGTAATGTTCCAAAGAGATGATCTGTGCATGCATGGTGGAAGCATCCGAAATTTGTCGGTACAAAGACGAATTAGATCGTTCCTAACATTTAATTACAACTCACTTGATGTCAGTTTCCCTAGGAACAAGGTGTGTTAGTAATTAACTATAGATATAATCAAAGTTAGAAGATTTCGAGTTTTGCAAAATGGAATCTTACATTAATACCTTTGGCATAATAATATTTGTTTTTTTGGCCTTAATTCTCGCTTTTGCTTCGTTATTAGCAAATCTTATCATAGATGGTGGACCTGAATTTCATTTTTTGGCTTGGAACTTTCAATTCTCCCATCTATATTTTGTCTCCATTTGTTATAATCTAAACTCTTAATTATTTAATTTAGTAGTTAATGTCTCAAATTGTGTGTCTTTGATTTCAAAATGATGCTTCTTTCATGTTATACAAGTAGTGCGAAAGAAGTGGCACTTCCAAATGCAATTTGGCTCGAACCAAACGTCATGACTTGCATCAATTGCAATGGCTTTAGTGAGTTGGAGAGTTGAGACTAATAATCAACTCATATATGATCAAAGGGACGACAAAGGGTTCTATATCTAGTTCACTACTATGCATGGTTCTTTATTTGTAATATGTATATGATATATCGGGTAATCATCTATATTTTCATACTTGTTCGTTTGATTACAATTACAAAGAGAAACGGGTTAATTAACTGACTATTTCGTAAACATGGTATATTTGTTTTTGGATTATTATTATAACTATAGTAATTAATTACCCCAGTGTCAATGTTATTGCACACATTTTGTCACTAAAAATTTTTCTACGAGACTTTGTTAAGGAGATCAAACTATGTGATCTAATGTATATTGTGACATCAGAAACTCCAAAAATAATTAATAAATAAAAAAATAAAATGAACCGTATTTGTGATAATCTTGACATGACCTTTGAGGCTAAAAGTGATTTCAATGGGAGAAACTATTTACAATAATGGACTATTGGAGTGTACAAATGTCAACATTTGTTGCTACACTGCTAATTATATTACCGAGTATGACATATTGTTAAGTAGACCAATAAGGTAATTATTAAATTAATACTATTACACCTATCCGCAACAAATGAGTATCCAATTAAATTGATCATATTCATCAAGACTTCAACAATACTAATTGTACTATTACAAACCGAAGTAAAATGTAAGGAAAAACGCTTCCCCCCGACATAGGGGTACGTTGAAAGAATTGTTCCAAAAATTTCTCCAATGAAATAATGACCCTATAGAATATTGTGTTTGGGCGAATATTGACTTTATATTATACAACCAATGTTATGTAATTATGTTATGAGTACGTAGAGTGTTGGAGTGAGAAATAAAGCTACAGTCACGTGAGCTTGGGTTAATTATATCCATGGGAATGGGAATGGGAATGTGAGGGAATTGATTGATTAACTTTGCCTATATATGTGGCCAATCATCAACTATTTCGCAACTAATTCATAAAGCATTTTTGTCACTTATTCGACTTCTGTAGTTCTAATTATGTAAACATCCTATTCCTATATATGTCACCATCTCCCAAAGCCCAAATTATGGTTATCGGGTTCGGGTAAAATCCACATGGATCTACTTGATTTCTCGTAGCCCACCCGGTTTGAGAAACATACATAACTTGATTGTTTTGGGCTATTAATTTGGGCCTCAAGAAAACATGGCCTTCTCTGTTCTTATAAGACATGACAGCATGTTACTTGGGCTGAAGTTCGTGGGTTAGTGTAGGCCGGCCTGTTAGTGATTAGTGTGACATGCATTTGGGACATCTAGATTTTTTCCCCTTTTTTGCATGGAAGAGTTTGCTCAAAATCAAGGTGAATAAAACATGGACACCTTTTTCCTGCTTTTACAAAAGTTTTTTTTTTAGTTAAATAAGTAACAAATTGAACTTTAAATTGTTTGGGTCTATAATAGTCATATAGAAAATGAAAACTGAAAACCACTTTTTCTGGTTTTAAAAAACAGGACTTTGGTTTAAAAAAAAAAACAGAAAACAATACCAAACAGAGCCTTAAATATCACTTGTGGAAAATTGTGGAGTATAACATCCCTGCGGATATATTTGCTATACCCCCTCACTCATGTTATACCTTTGATTAAAAAATTAAAATTAAAAATAAATAAGTGGAAAAGAGTAGTGGGGTAGGTATGTTTTATTGCGAGATGGGGTACAAGACCTTGCTATACCCCCCGGGTACCATATAACAATTGATCACTTGTGGTTAACTCTATCAACTATACAAAAATTTAACTTTCGAAAATCCTCACCCCTAGCACACACTTGGATAACTCCTGTTTGCGTGGGCTAAGAGAGCATACATAGTCATATCTTAAATAAGACGTTGAGCAGATGTTTAAGATGATCCAACTTTTATCATCGAAACCGATGATTTTAGGTTTTGGATGTGGAAAATTGTAAATTAGTTTTACCTCTAATACAATGTGCATGAGCTAGTCTAAAAAAGCTTATTTATCATTGCTCATTTTTGTAGACAAAGGTGTATATTTTATAACTAAAGAAAGGAAAGTACACAAATTGCAAATTAGACTAAAAACTGGCCAAAACATGAGCCAAGATTAACACCTAAACCTCCTACATTTGATCGCACAATATTACTCTAAAAGTTATCGTAAAAAATGAGGTGATTAAAAATCTCAACCCTAGTCGTAGTACTACCTGAGAAATTCTTATGAAATTTCATGATCGACTTATATCAATAATCCAAGATTTGTGCTCCATTTGATTGTTGTCTCCACTAAAAATATGCTAACTTTAATTTCCGCTAACAAAGTAAGTACAAAGTTTGAAATGTTTGATTCTAATTATTGGCCAAACACTTTATATCAAGATCCACAATCATAAAAATGTTCCTCGGTACTATGTTTACTATTTTGGCCATTACTATTTGCATCAATAATAATATAAGTTTGTAAAATGCAAATAGAATAGAATGTGTGTAGTTATATACGGGCAAAAAGATGAAGATCCTACATTCTTAATTAACGTCAGCCATCTGTCTGCTGGTAGTCATTAGGGGTCTTGTCTAAAGCATCCCCCCCCAAAAAAAGACATGGTGATTATTCATAGGTTCATATCAAACCATATCTAATCTTGTCTATTGGAATTTGATTTTCCTATTAACTTTTTTTTCATTTTGTTTTGGTGTGGAAGAGGCCAGGTAATTGTATAAGGACTTGACCTCAAAAAAAAAATTGTATAAGGACTATTATGGACGGAGATTGCTTTTGTACTCGAGTTATATATGACTTACGAGTTATGAGTAGCTAGCTAGTGTTATTTTATATGGCTACTGTATTATTAAAGGATCTTCGTGTAAATAAACTAAAAGAAGGGCCAAATCACTTGTTAATTAGTAAGTAGTGAGGAAAATAATAGAGTCTACGGAGTATACTATTACTTAAATAGTAGTACATAATTTTGCATGATTATGAATTTATGATAGTACTATAGAAGTCCATTGATATACTGATCATTTTAATGTTAGAGGTCATGTGTCATTCCAGTCTCAACACAAGTAACCTAGTGAAAGAACTAGCTCCACCACTAAGAACAAGGTGAACTATATAAGTGGTTCAAGTCATAAAAGTACTGGATTGCTATTGGGAGCCCCAAGATTCTTTTTTATTGGTAGCCCCAAATATAAAATGCCAAAAATGTCCCTGGTTTGGCTTTTGTGGATTTTCTTCTTTCCCTTATTTACCCTTCTCCTCTCTATCTTCCTTCATCATTTGTTAGTGGATTAATTAACTGCTAAGTGCTAACTTCTCATCTCTAATTTTCATTATCACTGTCATAAACCCAAAATCAACCACAACAACCGGCAACACATCCAACACCACCCAATCTCAACCGCCGCCCCAAACTTCCGCTCATGCATCAGTCGCGCAACCACCTCTTTCCGTCAAACTCGATCTACGCGCCGCCCATACACCGAGCCAATCATCAATCGGATCACCTTCACCCGGGCGGACTTTTTTGATTGAAAATACTAAAGAAAAGGGAACCCAGAAATCCCCCAATTTGATTTTTTTGATTAAAAATGCAAAGGAAACTAGAAAAACCTCCAATTTGATTTTTCAGTTAATTGAAAATGAAAAATCAAAGGATTACCAGAAAAACCCCCAAATTTAATTTTTTTTTGGAATGAAAAAGCAAAGTAAAAGGAAATAAAAAAAAAAACCAATTTGATTTTTTGATTTTTCGATTTTTTATTTATTTTTATTTTTTTACTGTAACTGCAAAATGAAACCCAGAAAAAAAAATCAGATTGTTTTCGTGTAATTGGATAATGCAAAAGACAATGATTCCCAGATTAACCCTCAATTTGATTTTTTTTTTTATTGAAAATACAAGAGAGATATTATTAGAGGAGAGAGAGAAGACATGAAGATGGGTGGGATTTGGGGATACAAGAATGAATGCTAAAGTAGTAAAGTTGTGATTTGTAGATGAATGAATGAGTTTTGTGGATGAAGATGAATGAAGAACATGAATGAAGAAGATGAATGAAGAACATGAATGAAGAAGATGAAGGAGATGAGGATGAATGAATGAGTATTATGTGTTCATGTCGGATATTTAGTTGACGTTATCGAACAAAGTTCATGATGATTTGTTAAATTTCATTTGAATTATTTATGAACATGCGTACACAGATCTTGACATTATAAATTCGGTTTTGCGGATTTTGAAAGTAAAATAAAAGTATATAAACACACTCACATAATCACTATGCTTACTCAGACCTTTAACTAAGAAGTACTTGGGTACAACCATACTAAAATTACTCACACATGCAACATGCATACTCAGAATGCCCCTACGGGTTCACCAGTGCCCGACCGTATATTTCAATACTCAATCATGTTTAAATCTCAAATCTTTATACCTAATTAATCCAACCCAATTACTCTTAATCTTTCCCCCACTCTTTTCAATGCAACAACCCCAATATCCTACCCCACCCACACAACACAACCACAAGACTAATAGTGCGCGTACTCCTTCATCTTCTTCATTCATCTTCAACCACAAAACTCATTCATTCATCTACAAATCACAACTTTACTACTTTAGCATTCATTCTTGTATCCCAAATCCCACCCATCTTCATGTCTTCTCTCTCTCCTCTAATAATATCTCTCTTGTATTTTCAATCAAAAAAAAAA